>PVJO010016762.1:0-41068 GCA_004026905.1 Hystrix cristata
TATTCCAGGGTTGAGGGTGAAAAAGAAAGAAAAACTGCAAAAATTCTTTGCCTTCCTAAAGAGTCTTTAAACATTTTGGTGGGGAAGAGAAACAAGAAACATGATAAGTAAAGGGATGCATTAAAAACAAACCGTGTATGAAAAGTAAGAAGGCCAAGAGCAGGGTAACAGAGGCACGTGGTGGAACGAGCCAGGGTAAGTGTGAAGTGATCAGTATGGTGGTTAGGGAGGGTTTTTCTGAAAAAATTTGAAGGAGGTGATGTTGGGAGCCATGAGGGCATGTGCCGAGGGGAGCATTCCAGGATGAAGGGACAGTGGGTGCAAAGGCCCTGTGGTGGGTTTGTGTGATTGACATGTTTGAGAAGAGTGAAGTGAAGGGGGCGAGTCCTGCTGGGGTGAGCCTCTTCAGAAGTCCTACAGGGGAAGCTTTCCTGGAACTCAAATTTTGAACATTTATTTTTATTTCTTTGGCCTATAAATATTCGTGCAACCATTGTGTAACTTAAATTAGTGGGTGAAAGAGACAACAAACATTAAAGAGTATAGAAACACAAATTCTTTTTTTTTCTGAGAATACATTTCTGTTTATTATTATTATTATTATTATTATTATTTAGAAACACAAATTGCATCATGGCCTGGGAGGTGCCCTACACTGTGGAAGGGAAGGAGGTGCAGAGCAGGGGCAGGCAGCTTGCAGCATCAGCGGGTGATGAGGTACGCTCTCCGGGAAAGCATTTGGTGTGGCGGCTCACGCATCTCGGTAACCTCCCAGCATCATCAGCTAGAGACACCGCTCTATCATCTTCTCTTTTATGCGGGTCTCTGCCTCCTGGTAAGGAAGATAAGATGGCTGAGGCCTGCTCCCTCCTTCCATTTGAGCTAAGAGGGCTGTAGACACTCACCTCGTCTTCCCCTTCTTCACAGTCAGAATCTCAATCCTATTGACTCCTTTGCCTCTTGAAGGGAAATCCAGATTGGCTCCTTCTCACAAAATGCCAGTTCTATCTAGATTTGTTTTCTCCATATCCAGCTGCAGCTTGTCATTTATATACATTGCTTCAGAGTCATTGACAGAACCCTCAAGACTGGGTTAGCGTTGACTGTGTCTACAGGATAAAATAGTTCAATATGATATGGGGAACAGAAGCATCCACTGTTTCCTTCTCTTTCCCTTGTCTGTTCATAAATCTGTGATAACTGAGTCCCTGATCACACTGTCAAATAGTTCTTTAGCTTTGGCCTAAGAAGATGGGGAATAAAAAATCTGTCGTATCATGGTTAAATCAGCTGCGTAATGCTCATTACTGCCTAATTAGTCATTTTCTGTCTAGAGTCATTTAACAATGGAGTCATTGAACAGATGTTGTAGCTAAAGCATCAACTCCGCATGATATTTATAGTGATTACCTAATGGAAACATTATTAGAAGAGTCTAACTCAGCACCCTTTCAAGCGTTTTCCATGGAATAACAGTCACACTTGTCCTGAAAAAAAAAAGCTAAAAGAAAAAAGATTTGGTAGCTCAGTAAATTTGGAAGTCTGTCTACGGCAGCTCTTTCTTGGAAATCCTTGATCTGGTCTGGTATTTTAATAGCTCTGAGAACTTTTCAGTAAATAAACTTATTTTATTGAACTTGACATTTTCCAAACTTATTTGATTACTACATGTCATATAATCATCAATTAAACTCTATAGAACTACCAGTTTATAGGATGTACCCTGAAAACCAAAAGTGGCTGAAATCTTAAATTTCTCAGAAGAACAAACAGAATTGCTTATTAATGGGATTCAAACAATGTTTATTGAATGAACGAACATTGGGGATTCATTCAGTGCTGATTTAAATGTTCAGTGTTGCAGTGTGAAGCTTGAGGGTAAGCTACACATTTAAATTTGTTTTAATCCCCGATCTTTATTGTGAGTGTTGTGTTAACAATTTCTGTATATTTTTCTGAATCTGAAAATTAGGGGCCTCTCTTGGGCTCATGTTTATTTAATTTGGAATTTGGCATGTAGTCATAAAATAGTTGGGTCTCAGTTGGGCACCAAATTTACAAAGCTACTTATGGCAAAGCATTATTGATATCTAAACAAACCAAGAATGCAGCTTCTAATTTGTGACCCTACTCTAGTGATTACAAGGACTGCTGTGATAAAATTTACTTCCTGGAGTAAAAACAATAAGTGAATCTCAAATACAATTTGAGAATTTAAGGCTTTCTTATTATAGTCCACAAGCACTAAAACATTTTGAAGACTTAAAATGAATACCCCAACTTTCTAAACTCCTCCAAGATTTTCAAATACAAATCATAAGAATATCTGAGATGGCGATTTTGGTTATGCTAAATTGCCAAAATTAGTTAAAACCTCACTTTTTTTAAGCCTCTGCCTCTTAAGCACATTCTCCATCCCTTATGGAAAATGAAATTGAAATATAATTTCACAGAAATTCCCTTAGGGGATTTTCCTTGAAAAATTTCTTTTTCATAAGTAATCAAGTCTTTAAAGTGCTCTAGTAGAGTGGACATTCTATTTCTTCTCAGGACTGGAGACAAGTGAATTTTTCTAATCTTGAACCAAACTCTTGAGTTGAGAATCATATTTTTCATTCTTTGCCATATTGTCTAATTTTTTTTTCTAGTAACTAAAATGAAATTCTATATTTTAAAGGAGGCACCGTGGGAGATCTTGCTTTGGTCTGGGCACTGGTTGGCTTTCCACACAGCCAAATGTAGGCCAGCAGGACCCTGTCCTTCCCAGGAAACGAGAGAATCCAGGCTCCTCCTGTCTGGTCGGCTTGTTCCCACCAGAAGTCATGATTCAGAGCTGGAAGGGATGCATCTCTCAGGGTCTCAGCGTCCTGCCATTTGGGGTTTGTAACTCTAGTCCTGCTTGCTGCATGGGGCTTTGCAAAGACCAATAGTAGTGACCCCTCCTTTGATCCCTTGACAGTCAGCAAAGGGTCTTCAGAGCCACAGATACATCCCAACTTCAGTTACTGAGCATTTTACCATTTTTGCCATATCCACATATTACCGTCTAATGTTTCGAGTCTGTCAATTTTGTTTCTCTGTTCCTTTTTTCTTAAATGAGAATCAGTCTTTCTTTTCCATGAAGAAGTAGGAAACACGTTATTGTAGAAAACAAGCTGTATACAGAACTGACTCCATTTTATGAAAAATGTTGACAATGGTCAGTGAGACGCATTGCATCCCGCACACCTCATATTATGGTATCCTGGCTAGTGATGTGTGGTCCTGTGAGGGTTATTTCCTCTTCAGCTCAAGCCTGGTCAGGAGCTGGCCTGGTCTCACGGCTTTCTATACATTGCCTCCCTGCTGTGGAAACTCGTACTGTCTCAGAGAGAAGTGTCCTATCATTGTAGGTTCTAGAGTGCAGGCAAAGTGAGGTAGATCCATTGCCAACCGGCAATATATATGTTAGCCAAAGGAGACGTGAATGGTGGTTGGTTTTGAGATATTGAAATTATTATTGCTCATAACTCATTCTATCTTGACTAAAACAATCATCTTCCTCATTGGATTCTTCCTGACTTTCTTTTTAAAATAACTTGATAGAAAAGCAGATAATTTGGATAAACTGCCAACTACCATTTAGTATTAAATGATTAGTAGAATTGTCAACAAGTCGATACAAAGGCATTGCCAATAGATAATGGAGAAATAAATCCTGGTTGTTGCTGAAATGTTGAAATTGTTATTGCTCACAACAGTCTATTTGGGTAATACAGCCATTTTCCTCCTTGGATTCTCACCTTTCTCCTAAAAAACTTGATATAAAAAGCAGAGAATTCAGGCAAACCCCCACCTTGCACCTAATATTAAATGAATAGAACAAATTGTCAAAGAGTCGATACAAAGCTAGCATTCAGCATCAACAATGTAAACTATAGAATCTTTAAGCACTCTAATACAGCTAATAACTGCTTTTTAGTTTTAAGTAATGAAGGAAATAAAAATATAGACACTGTTGCAAAGGTGCTGTTTAAAGGACCAATTATGATTCTTGAAAGTGAACATGATTTTTTAAACACTTTCTATTCAGACCTTAATAATTGTCTTTGTGAGTTGCAAAGTGGCTCAAAATTTAGTGTCTGAAAAGCACCAGGAATAAAAAATAAAATTAAGTTTTTAGCAATTTGTGTTAAAAAAAATGATTCTTTGAGACAGTAGCGGCTGGTTAGCACAATAAACCCAGAATACCATTTTATACATGTGTATTTTTCTCAGCTGAGAGTAGATTCTGTGACTTTCCAAGTGACTTCTTTGGTGATAGGATAGTGTTGATACCAATGAATTATTATTATTATTATTATTTCGGTGCTGGGGATCGAACTCAGTTCCTTGGGGCTCCTAGGCAGGCACTTTACCACTTGAGCTAAATCCCCAAGCCCCGCCAATGAATTGTTTAATTCCTAAATTATAATTCGCAATTGTCATTTCGGTAGCTCACCCTACTTTCAGGATAGATGAAAGGAGTCCTTGAGAAAGCATTTTAGGTGAATGTAATAGATGCCACTTCATTTTAAGATGGTGTCTTGCTATGTGGTCCAGGCTGTCTGCTAACATTTTGGCTCAGGCAGTTTTCCTGCCTCAGCCTCTCAAAGAGAAGCCTTTCTTGAAGGTTTTCTAGGACTTTAAATTCTTAGGGAATATATATATATATATTTGTAAGGTGTATGGAGTTACTGAGACAATTCATTTACTCTGATGAAGGATTTCAGTTTGGGTCACTGATAAAAAGAAATAGTAACCATAGAAGCTGAATAGCACAATCAATTCTGTGTGAATCGGCTCACAGACATGTAAGGAGGAAATAGGTTAACTTTGTATATCTTAGGACATGAGCAATTCTCTTAACTTCTTGAAACTTGCTAATCCATTCTAATGGGAGGAAAATTATTTGAGAGATGCCTTTAAAATTATTAACATCAATCTTGTTTGATAAGAACATGATATTACTGTCAGAATATTTAGAAAGAAGAAATCTTAAGTTTTCCCCTATTCATAATGCCACTTGGGTTTATTTCCCCCTATAATTTTCCTGAAAAAAGAAGCTAGAAACTTTGAATGCCTCGGTTTTCCTCTGAACACCATCCCATCCTCTACACTATCATTATTCTCTTATATTAGCCCTACTATGTTATTACATAACTCGTCAAAAATTAGTTACTACAGTTATTATTTTATAGCGTCTATATTTATCTACATTTGCAAATGAAAACTGAATTTTTTTCACCATTACTTTTTTTGGGGGGGTGGTGCTGGGAATTGAACTCAGGGCCTTGCAGTTCGTAGGCAGCCACTCTACCACTTGAGCTAAATCCCCAGCCCTCACCAGTACTCCCGTTCCACTCCTTTGTCCTGATGCTTTTTGCTGAAGTTGGATTTTTAGTGGTGCTTTTAGAGATGGTCCATGAATAGTGAGCTCCTTTATTCTTTAGACATGTCTAGAAATTGAATTAGAATCTTTATTTTGCTCTCATGTTTTGAATATTAGTTTCGCAGGGTAGGGAATTCTAGTCTGACAGTTACTATTTACTGACAACATTGAAGGTCTTTCTCCCTTGTCTTCCAGTGCTGGTTTCTGCCAATGATGAGTCTGCTGTTGGTCTGAGAGGTGTTTATTTGTAGGTAAACTCTCATTTCTCCTATGTAGCTTTAAATTTTGTCTCAAGTTTTGTTTTTCTACAGTTTCACTTTGACGCATGATTTTTAAAAAAAATTCTTCTTGAGAACTCCTTGTGTCCTTTGAAATCTATTGACTCAGGCCTTTATTTATTTCTGGAAACATTCACCATTATCTCTTTGAGGATTGCTTCTTCTTGATGCTCTTTTTCCCTCTTCCTGAAACCCTGCTTTAGGGATGCCAATGCTTCTCATTTTCTCTTTCATGTTTCTTAATTACTTTTTTCATATTCTGGGTAATTGTCTCAGCTCTCTACCTTCCAAATGACTAATTTCCTTTTCACCTATGTCTAGTGTATGGTTTAAGCTATCAGTGGATAATTACAATGACTATAGGTTTTGTCTTAGTCTATCTGGGCTGCTATAATAAAGCACCATAAATTAGGTGACTTTATTTTGTTTTATTTTTTTGAGACAGGTCTCACTTTGTACTCCAGGCTGGCTTTGAACTCCCTATATAGTCCAGGCTGGCCTCAAATAATCCTCCTGTGCTGTGATTACAGGTCTGTGCCACCACACCTGGGTGGGTGGTTCTATTTATTTTTTATTAGTGCATGTTCGCAGCACATACAATTTACTATCATCTTTATTATATCACTATTATGTACATGTACATAATACAGCTTGATTCTTTTTTTTTAGTCCCTTCACTCCCTCTTCCTTCCCTCCCTCCTCTAAATCCCCTTTCCCTATATTCTTGTTGATATTATTAATCTTATCTCATGTTTATGATATATAATATCTACATTTATTGAGGTTATTAGGTTCCAGTCCATGGCATATCTTTGTTCTACTTGTTTCCCTCTCCTCCACTTTCCTCTTGCCCACGTTCCCTTGGACCCCTTCCCGTTTGCAGGAGAACTATCTCCTTGTCTCCTCTCCATCCTTTATTGTACTCTTTGTTTGTACTTTGCCTTTCTCAAATGAGATACTATACGGCATTTAAGCTTGTGTGTCTAATTTATTTCACTCATTATTATATTTTTAAGGTGCATCCATTTTCTTACAAATGTCTCAAATTTGTCCCTCTTTATAGCTGAGTAGTATTCCATTGTGTATGGATACCACATTTTCTTTATTCAATAGTCTGTTGATGGATATACAGGCTGCTGGATATACAGGATTTAGCTATTATGAATTGTGCTGCTGTAAACACTGGTATGCGTGTATCACTGTGGTAGGAGGTCTTTACCACCTGGGTGGCTTTAAATAACAGGAATTTTATTTATAAAAATTCTGGAAACCTGGAAATCCAAGATTAATGGTCTGGCCAGTGATGAGAACTCTCTTCCTTGTTCCAAAATGCTGTCTTTTTATTGTGTTCTCATGTGGAACAAGGGACAAGGAGGCTTTCCTGGCCTTCTTGTGGTTTTATATAATAAAGGCACCAGTTGCCTTTCGAATGTTCCACTTCCTAGTGCAATCACTCAGCAGGCTAGGATTTCAACACTGGATTTCAGAAGGGCACACACATTCAGTCCTTAGCAATTTTCATTTCTAGAAAAAATTTTTTTCTTTCTCCAATGTGAATGGTATTTTTTGATAGCACCTTGTTCTTTTCCTTCCTATACCTTGTAGAACATTATTAATAGCTTTATTTTGAAAATTTCACTTTAGATCAATCTATTATTTTAATTCTTCCCAGCTATACTCCCCTGCCCCCCACTCTACTGTATTTGCCTTTTCAGGGCTGTGGGTTTCTCTATGTGTTTTACAGTTTTGGAATATGAGCTCATCTTTAGTTGGATCTGCCACTTTTGGGGGGACTTTTATGTACTTTGAATTGAAAGAGTCACCTCTATTGGCTACTTTCACCTAAGTTTTTGCTAGGGCTCCATATTTTTCAGTGGTTCAAGACCAATTTTAGTGCTAGTTGCATAGCTATAAAAATTCTCACCCCACTTCATAGTGTGAATTCAGGTCCTACACCAAATATTCTCAGATCAGAAAAGTGTGGAAGAAACCTTAGAGTTGCTATTGAGAATGTTTGCACGGAAGGGAATTTCAAATTTTCTATCTGGAAGGTGGGAATGGCCTATAAAGAATCTGCCTTAAAGTTGCATTTCCAACTGGCTTATCAAACACAATGATTTTTACTATATGTGCATATTTATTTGAAATGGCTTGGGGATAGGCTGGAGCAAATTTGATATGGCTTTTAAGTTGCACTAAGTAGTAGTAACAGCATTTTACTTAGAATGTGTTTATCTGGGGTAGATTGGGAAGTGAGGAGAGAGATACTGGTGGAGTGAAAATCATCTCAAACCTCCCCCTGTGGCTGGAGCTTGATATATGGTCTCGGATTATATAAAGGTATTATATCAGCTCAGTGCTCTCTGGAGAGGTAGAAGAAGGGAACTCTTGGTAAATACATGTTTGAAAATCTATACGTCTAGATTAAAAATTAAAAGTATTAAATTATGGCTTATTGTGAATTATAAGACAGCTAGTGTAATCAAGTGTGAGATATTAGATTAAGATTTCAGAAAATAAGCAAATCAATAAAAATATGTTTCCCAATTTAGTTTAATTTGACCTTGAGCATTATTTGTATATAAAACCAAAAGAGGAAATTTAAATTGAGAACAAAAGAAGATCTTTATTAACTAGGACTAAAAGGGTTTTGACTGTAGTCTTTCTTCCCATAAGCTATGGGATGCCTGTGGAAAATCTTAGGATTCCAGAGCTGCAACACATTTAGAGAATCAGCGGAAGCTGTTGTTTTTGGGACAGTGGCTGGAGCGTGTCAAACCACACCAGTCCAGGAGGACTTGCTGTATGGCCTGAAGCTCAGAGAGGTCACAAGTAGAGAAATACTTCTACTGCCATATTTATAGTTCATTAATTAGAAGCAGACGAAACCCGGGAGCCTGGTTTAGAGTAGGAGAGGAGAGACATGGCCTTTGGTCTCACTCTGCCCAAGCTTTTGAAATTTGAAAGCAGACAGAAGAGGTGTGTGTGTGTGTATGTGTGTGTGTGTGTGTGTGTGTGTGTGTGTTTAGTATAAGAGATATCTTACTAGAGTGGGAATGGAGAGCAGAAGCAGCATCTCACTGTGGTTATATTTGTGCACAGTCTTTGGAGGTGGACTACGTAGCTTTTAGGCCTACTCTGCCCATTCTAGAGGTGGACAACAATGATAAGGGGCTTAAATGCATTATTTTTCTCATTTGTAAAATGTGGAAATTTGACCTGGTATGAGAAACAGTCTTCCCTGGCATGTTGTACTGCTGCATAGGAGTCTGTGGTATTTTAAGGGAAATTGATGCTAGAAAATAGTTTTAAATTATAAGAGGTTCTCAGGATAGCCTCACTTATATGTCACCAAAACATCATCTATACACTCCAGTGCATTTTTCTGGAGGGACAAACAAGAGTCATAGCTCTCTTTGGAATTTTAGCATTGTTCAAAATCCTTCAAAGGTAAATAACCATTGCCCTACAATTTCTACAAGAGGTCAGCACAGTTCTGATTCATGCTCCGCGTGGAGTACATTGGAGTTGAAGATGTAACTCTTGTTCCAACGAAGTATCAGACAGGGTTGGAGCATCAGAATGGGTGGGGGCATAGATTTGTTCCCATGGAAACCAGAGAATCTTTCCAAACAAGGCTCAAGAACACATACCCAGAGGACTTCCTTTGGGACCACATGGGAATTAACTTTCAGGAATGTCCTAATTTGTCGGGGAAAATTTGATTAGAGAAGCGGCCCCCTAATTACGTGGCTACTTAGAAGTTGAACCAAAGGGAGAATGACTGGCTTTTATGTCTACTTTGATTTTGCTGTAAATCCAGGTCTCTGGCAAGACATTTAATTGCTCATGCCTGTAAGTTCCCAAATGGAGCACCTGATTCCTACCTACTTCTTGGCTTTGTTGTATCACAAAGACTTGTGATTTACTTTACAAGTGAAATGGTCAGTTAGGTGAATACTGCTCTCTTAGAATTTGCAGTTTGCTTTTCATTTGTTTTTTTCCTCTGGGGATGAAACCCAGGGCCTTACACATACCAGCCAAGCGCTTACCACTGAGCCACATCCTTAGTCCTCAATTGTTCTTTAATAAACTTAAAATTAATGAGGGACATCCTCTAGGTAATGCTCACATTCTCCACTTAGACTTAAAATGTCAGCTGAGATTTAGAGATTGCTTAGAAAAAGGTGGTAAAATATACTGGGATTTCTAAATGGACTGAGGGATTCTAGTGCAAAGCAAACACGTGTCCAGAGTGGCAGAGTAAGTGGGCCCGGTCAGGTGCTGACATCCTGGTCTCCTTAGTCACATGCATTGCTCTCTCTTTGGTAGGAACTCTGTACAACTGTTAGAATAGTCTCCCCACTGTCTTCAGCCCAGTGCCTGCCACTCCATACTGCTTATGCTTGTTCTAGATGATTTGGCCTCTTGAGATAGCTCTTCATGTTCACCGATTACTACAGCCCCTAACAATCTCTTCCTTCTCACTATGTGTGTAGTCCTTCATCTTTTTGTCCTCTTTGAACCCTAAGCAACCCAAGATTGGGGTACTGGCGGGGACTAACTGTTCAAACCCATCCCCTTTATGGGGTACTTAGCAAGACTGTGTCCTTAGCTTGCTTTGCCATGCAGTTAGATGGGAGCATCAGACTGAGTTCAGAAAAAAATGAGGAAGTGACAAGTCTGCTTCCAGGTTCAACCGATGAAAATATCCTACACATGGCCATCTGTGCTCTTTTTCCGTATGTTGACCAGGTCCAGAGGATTGTGAGGGTCTAGGAGAGGGATCTGTAAGATGTAAGGAGCTTAGTTGTTGAAGTATCAGAGGGAAATATTTCACCAACCAGGAACAGCCACGTTATCATGCAACCAACTCATCATGCATTATACCGCCAGGATCCGGGGGCTTTTCTGTTGTAGCAGCTAGTTTTACTCAAAATGGAGCTAAATCATATTACAGATACATGTGTGATTATATAATTACATCTTGCATATTTTTTGCTTCCTTCATAGTACCTAGGATAATTTAGGGAGCAGTTCAAATACTGCTGGCTGCCTCCTCTAAATGGCAATTTATTGTCCATCATCTTCCAGAGCAGAGAGAGGAAGGATGTTCTGTTCAGGGCGGGTGGGTAGGAAATAGAAAAAAGAAGGGAGATGTTGGCGGTGGACATCCCATCAGCATATACACAGTGTAGATAAAGCACGTAGATTTGGTCTTCTATTCTGGTCAATGGCATCGAATAAACAAACAGTATTGTTATTGATTATTATATTAAGTAAATATCAGAAAAGGTATTGATATTGATTATTACAATAGAGAAATGTGCAGAGAGGTGGCATTATTGATTTTTGTATTTAACAATAAAAGGATGGACCAAACCCATACCCCAGCCAACCTATCTTAAAATGACTTAAATATTTTGAGCACAATTCTGGGACAGGATTTTATGAATATTCTTGAAAAAGATGAAAACTTTCCTCATCAAATTCCCATTAAAAATAAAAGCAATTAGGGACACATATGGATTCCTCTGTAAACCAGACTTAGAGATGGCAGGTTCATTGTCAGCAACAAAGACCCGTGGGATCTATTAAGCACCAAATGGTGAACAGAATTCTTTTAAAATTTGGGACCAATTAGAGAAATCTAACTGAGAAGTGGAACTCAATTGCCAAGAACAGGAACAATTTAATTATGCATAAAATGCAAGTAAGGTTAACTACAATTGGAAGCCCGTAGTTTTGTATTTCTGCGCTTGAGGATGGTAGATAGATATGATGAGCAGAGCAATCCCTCATCTACACATGCTGTGAATAAAGGGCAAAAAAAAGTCAAATGCTATTACCAAGTTTGTGACTGTGGGACAAGGAGCCATGACTGTTATTTAAGCTTTGCTTTTTGAAAAATTCAAGGAAGAATAAACTCTTGGTTTTCACCAATATGTTCTTCCATGCTAGATGGAATGGACATAGAGAAGGAATGAGAAACAGGGAAAGGTGGGAAGTATTAGTGGAAGACATTTCTCCCTGGAGGGAAAGATGCAAGAGTCAGAGGAGAAGAGGCCACAGGGAGATGGACTCTCAGTTACATGTTGAGAGGAAGAATTTGAGTGGTGTGTTCTCCCAGGAAGGCAGTACAGAGAAAAACAGTTCGCATACTGAACACACCATCAGGCAAAGGTTGAAGACACCATAGAGGCTCAAGCGGCGCGGCACTAGGGCGTGTATCAGACAATGTGATTACTGCAGGAGTAATCGACTCCTCCTACAAGGCTGTGAATTCTTTGATCCAGGGACAACGTCCTGGCGTCAACATTTGTGGTCTTTGCTTGCTCGGCTCTCACTCTGGAGTCAGAATCTCTGTTCTGGTGGGTCGTCCGCCCCCTCACCTTTGCTCACTTGGGTCAGGGAGGCTGGTGGGTCCCTGACTTCTGGGGGTGGGAAACGACTTTGTCCTGGTTAGCGATAGCAGGAGTTCTGCAGGCCAGAGCGGGTGCTTCTAGGAATGGACTGTGAGTAAAGGGTACAACCATTTTTAGGACATCTCTGGAACTGTTGGAAAGGGAGACTCTCTTTCTGTGCTGGGCTTCAAGATGGGATGATGTACATCCTCCATAGACCAAAGGGAACCGACAATAAGTAGGTTCGAGATACAGAGTTTGAGGGAGGGAGAGAGGGAGAGTGTGACAGAGAGATTATTTTAGCACTTCAACTGGCCTCTTGTTTTTAAAGCCAACTCCTTGAGTTAATCTCTTTTGTTGAATCCATTTTAAATTTTTGAGTGCAGTTTCTGTTACTAGCAACAGAAAGCACCCTAACTACTACAGGCGCCTTGTCCTCAGCACGGCCCCGAAGTCACAGCACTCAGTGTTTGTGGATACGTTCACTCACTGTCTGAACACATGAGTACATTTTACCTGATGAGAATCTTGCTGAATAACAACTTCAGACTGAAAACCCACATTGCTGGCGGCCTAACTTGTGACAGCTGCTACCACTCTGCCCGTTCCTTCTGTCCCATCCCACTGCGCCACGCGAGCGCCGGCACGGCTCTCACCACGCCGTGTTGCTATCGTTTGCCTGTTTTCCTTGGACTGAGTTTGGCGAGGACAGAAATGGGAGTTTTCACCCCGGTATTCCCGGGTCCTACTACAGCGAGGCTCCGTGAAGAGCAGAAGACTCGCCCTCCACTGCGGCTGGAGGGGTCCTGCCTCAGGTCTCGTTTCCGTGGGGCCATTGCGCTTGTGGCCATCTCGTCTATACTGCTTTTCTCCCCAACTTCACTCGATTGACCTTTGTCATTTGGGTCGTCACCGCCCCATCCGACTGCCCCATGTCACCAGTGTCTTCACATTGTCATAGTGAATTTCCTTCATAGCACTCACAGCCTTTGAGTCTTAAAGTTCATTCATGGGTTTCCCGTCCATCTTCTGTAACAACCGATTTCTCATCCCAGTTACTTGCCGCATACCCCCAGTGCTGGCCTAGTGGCTGGCACAGAGGAGGCGTTAGTGCGTGGTACTCGGGAAGTGTCTTAGTCAGCAAGGCTGCGGTAACAAATTACCAGAGAGCGGGTGGCTTCAACAGCAAGCATTTATTTTTCCCAGTTCTGGCATCTGGGAGGTCCAAGATCAACAGGCCAGAAGATTTGGTGTTTCTTGAGGCCCTGCTCTTTCTTGGTATAGAGGTGGCTGTCTTCTTGTTATCTGACACAGTGGGAAGAGGGTACCAGAACGTCGTTGGCCGCTTCCGGAAGGGCGCTACGCCGGTTCGGGAGGGTGCCATCTCATGACCTAATCACCTTCGGAGGCCGCAGGCTCCTAATGCCATCACATTAGGGGCTGGAACTCCTACACGTGAATTTTGGGGAGGACACAAACATTTAGCCCGTCTCAACCAGTACTTGTAGCATGGAAGAGCCAGATAGCTGTTCTTAGTAGAGAAAATGCCCCGAACCAAACAAAGTAGAGAAGCTTAAAAAGATGTGTAAAAACTTCCCGTGACTGAGGCGAGGGCCGTCGGTACACATTAGTGGGTTATTCTGCTTCAAATGCAGAAAGTAGAAGAAAGGTTAAACAGACAGTGTGTAATAAACAACAGCTAAGATCTTCTGGTGGAAACTTTGGAGTATTTTGCCGTTCAGTTTATACATTTCTGTCCTCTGTATTTGGGAAGAACACTCTTTAGGAGGGAGATATTGTGGCCGCTCAGATAAAGCCCTTTGTCACCCCGGCAGATCTGCTTGGGCTGTGGGCAGCCAACCCCAATGAGCAGCAGGTAGTGAATTAATAGCGCGATTTGCATTTTGAGGGTGTATATCTGCAGAATCTTGCTTTTACAGGGCCAGAAATATTTATATCATAATATGTTTATACTTCAAGAAATAAGAACCGAAATACTGGCGTGCTTTTGTCATGGTTGTAGGATAATCCACTATGAAAAATCACAATGTAATTTCATTTTTCCCTTAGTTTAATGCTGCCAAAGAAGCCAGCGCTAAGTCTGGGAAACAAATCTGCTTTTAAGTGTACCTGCATGGAAATAGGCTGTGGATGTGGCTTATGCTTTTACATAATAAATTAGAGTTCTCTTTTTTGATAGATAGATGTATAGATTAATAAACCTGGACCAGGCATATGGATATGCAGAATCAATGTAAGCCTGGTTCGAGATGACAAAGAGCTTCATGCTTGAGTGCTTTGCAGCCTAATTCAATAAAACAAAATGAAAGGCAAATGCTTGAGGAACCGAAAAGAGGATCTTTATGAAAATATTAAAACCTCTGTACAAAGAAAGTCACACATTCTCCCCTGAGCATGCTCCCGACATCGTGGTGTAACTGTGTGCCTCTTTTCAAGGGAAAAATCAAGGCGTTGTGTGATTTTTGACAAAGCAACCCAAAGGAACCATTTTGAGTGTAGGAACTTATTCTTTGGTCTTTCACTGAAAACTAAAATGTTGAAATAAGACTAGATATTTTTTCTCCCCATCAATTTGCAAAACTGAAGTATAACTCCAAACTGAAACAATAGCAATATGAACAGCTGTCTACAGGTCTGTGGCTGTCTCTGACTCCATTTGCTTTGCAGTTTTTGTTGCGATTCCGTATTTCTCCTGGGTCTCCACAGACAGTTTCAGGCTTAAGAAGAGAACGTCAATAGCCCACATGTCCTTTAGGAGGCTTCCCCGTGACAACCACAGTGTTTCCTCAACTCAGATCTTGTATTTCTTTTAATGAAGGCGGAAAAACAGCAAAAATTATTCACGGTGGGAAACATGAAAATCAACAAAGCAATAGTGTCTGAGTAAGAGAATAATATCGCTCCCTGTCTTCATGGTCAACTCCAAGGCAAAAAGAAAAGAATCAATCAGCCTCTTTTCTGGGATTTTATAAATCTATAATTATATAACATCCTTTAAAAAAGAAGCAAAGAGCTAAATGAATCTGAACAGAATGTGCAAAGTAGAGGTGGCATAATAAGTACTGGACTTTCTAACTGGGGTTCGATGGCCTGGTTTCTGATCTCAGCTCCATCTGGTGACAGGTGGGTCACTTCTGATAAGGTCTCTAATTCCCCTGAATTTTATATTTCACATCCATAAGATGGGAACCAGGATGTTTGCCCTTTTTACTCCACAGGCCTAACAAAACATAAAATGACACGTATACAAATGTTAGAAAATGTTAGAGCCATGTATAAATATATGAGTGCAGCATCCCTTATTTGAAGTGCTTGGGATCAGAAGTGTCTTGGATTTTGGAGTTTTTCCCCAGATTTTGGAATATTTCTATATATGTAATGAGACGGTTTGGGCTGGAACTCAGGTTTAAACACTAAATTCATTTATATTTCGTATCTACCCTATACACATGACCTGAATGTAACTGCATGCAGTATTTTTATTATGTCCGCATTTGGACTGTGACCTTGTGTGTCACATGAGGGCAGGTGTGGAATTTTCCATTTGTGCCATTACGTGGCACCAAGCGTTTCAGCTGTTGGAGCACTTTGGATTTTGGGTTTTTCAGTAAGTAATGTTTAACTTGTAATGTTACCAAATTGTTAGAGTAGGTACAATTCTCTTTAATATGCCCAGCATTCTCTGGGAATCCTGTCCAGAAAATCCTAAACGTCTATTTGTAAGAGGAGAATTCCTGCTTTCTGGTTCTTGATTTTGTAATTTTAAAATATGTGTGTATAGATATGTGTCTAAATATTTATAGTTTTCACTTCCTTCCACCCCCACCTCCCTAATCCCCAGAGCTCTTCTGGGCTAATTCTTGCTTACCCTTGACAATTCAATTCAATTCAATTCAATTCAATGTTACCTCCTTCAAGAAAATTACCCCCATTCTTGCACTTTTAAAAATCCTTGGGTCTTGCATTTTCATGTGTCTTTATGTTTATTTTTCCATCTCCTCTACTAGATTACAGCACCTTGAGAATGTACTCTGTGTTTCAATCATGTTCGATTTCTCAAGGTCTGGCACAGGGGTTGCCACATAGGAGGCACTGAATAAATTTTGTTGTATTAGTAGTGCCTGTTCTTCTCAGGCACATACAAAGCAGAAAGATTCCTTTTTCAATGGGAGGTATCAAGGACTGATTGTATGCATCTATTCTATAATATACTGAGTTTTTCTTTAGAAATTGTGGAAGGCAGAATGGCTCCCCCAAGATGTGCATGCCCTAATACCAGCACCTGGGACTATGTTACATAATATGGCAGAAGGGACTTTGCAGATGTATTTAAAGTTATGGACCTTCAAACAGGGAGATCATCCTGGATTTTCTGGGTGGGTCCAATCTAATCGCATACACTCTTAAAACAGAGAACCTTCTCTGGCTAGAGACAGATGTGCAGCAGGAGGAGGAATTGGTGAGATTTGAAGAGTGAGAAGGACTTGCTATGCTGTTCATGGCCCTGAGATTTAGGGGGCTAAATGTGAAGAATGAAGAGGGAGCTCAAGGAGCTGATAAAGACCACTGGATGGTCTGCGAGGAAGCAGAAACCTTAGTTCTGCATCTGCTAGGAACTGAATTCTACCCACAAGGTGAATGAGCCTAGATTACGCCCCAGATTCCTCCCCAGAGCCCATGTTGGCTGACACCTTGATATCAGCTTTAGGAGACCCACAGCAGAGGGACTGGTCCGACCTATGGAATGGCGAGACAGTAAGTGTATGTTATTTGCCGCTAACTTTGTGGCGATTGGTTGTGGCAGCAATAGAATACAAGGGCAGTGTTGATTTGATAGCTCCGAGAGATGGGATTTTGGAAACCAGTCATAAAGATGGAAAAGTCTAGATCTGTAATAGACTGTGGAAATCCAGCTAGAGGAGCCCCTGAGAAGTCACCTGGGTTGGACTACCCGGGACAGTGACCAGAGCATGGTATTAGCTGATGTTGCTGTCACCGGCTCAGTGTGACCAGTGCATGGCCTCCGGGAATTTACTGAATTTCTCCCTGATTTGAAGCAGATTGAAGGTTACATTTGGCAGGGCAGGGCAAAGCAGAGCGGGAGAGGATGGATAAAAAGCAAGAGCTCCTTTGACAACTTTTTTTTTGTTGAGAGTTTTGAAGCTATTCCTTCCTCGACTACTAACTTCTAGAGTTCCTCTTGACGAATCCAGGAGTGAGCTTGTTCTTCATCCTTTGTGTATGTTTTCTTTTTCCTCTCTGAAGCTTTTGGGAGTCTTCTCTTTATTCCCGATATTCTGAAATTTTATAACGGTGCACTTTGGAATTGTTTTTGTCATTTACTGTGCTGCATATCCAACAGTCCCTTTGTTTTACTTTTTCAGTTGGAGCAGTTTTCAGGTATTATTGCTTTGTTAATTTCCTCCCATTCCATTTCTCTGTCCTTCATTTGTGAGACTTACTAATAAGATGTTGGAATCTTAGGTCGTCACATAATTTTCGGTGTCACTTATTTTCATTATTATCATTGTTGTTATTGTCAATTTGATGCCCGTCCCCTACTAGGCCTCACCCTTCTCTCTGCTGTCCCACTATGGAACTTCTGTGGGTCACTGTTTCCAGGGTAGAAGCATCCAACCTTCTGTCATGTTGGAGAATGATCGGTGTCCTGGCCGGGTGGAGCTGGAGGGCACCCCGGAGACTTCCCAGCTCCTTGTCCTGACTTTCATCCTCTTCCGGGTGTTCCTCGTTCAGCCTTAGAGGTACTGTACCTGGCATCAGGAACTCTCCCACCTTAGTTTAGAGGCTTTTCCTTCTGCAGGGTTTGGGTCCAGCTTTCTTCCTCTGCTAAGTGGGTGACCGTCACTTGTCCGTCCCTAGTAGTCTCTCACCTCTTGCGTCCTTTCCTGTGCTTATCTGCTTTGAGAGTTTCCACCTTTCCTATTACTTTACTGATAGTCTAGTACATTTGAGAGGGGAGGAAACCAGCTGTCCACTTTAAGTACCAGACTGAACTCATTTCTTTGTCTCTGAAACGAGGGGGTGCGGTGGGTAGACTTTACAACATTTTTCTCCACTGAAATTCTGTGTTCCTGTGTATAGTTCAGATTTAATGTAATTCCTGGCTGATCACAGCTGGATTCCCTATCACTTATCTCACTCTCAGAATGACGGTGATTATTTTTGCTCTTGTTGTTTTGAATCTTTTTGGGCGAGAGACATGCAGTGCAGCAAATTATATCTTGTGTACAAATTAGAGTAAACTGGAGAACACAGGTGACTTTTGTCCCTTCTGCATCACAGAGGCCTTTTCAGTGCACCTGACTGATTGTAAAGGGAACCCCGCGAGCAGATGTGAGCTATCGGGATTCTGCTGGTGGTAATTTGGGTGCTAAAATATCCATCACGCTGTGCTAGTCGGCAAGAGAGTAGGAAGTCTTTAAACTTTTTGCTCTTTCGGAAAAAAATTTCCAAAAGGAAGATGACACCGAGATCTAAATTGCAAAGAAGTTTCCTTTCTATGGAATATCACAGAGAATGTCCCAAATCAATAAAAGTCCTGTTTTGGCTAAGACAGTTTGCATCTGGGAGTCTTTGATTCATTAAGGCGGTGGAAAGGCAGAAGGCGAATGTCGTCTGCTCGCCAAGACTCAATGACCTGACCTGACCTTCCAGATTTGTAGTCTCAGTGCCTGCCGGTCTGTTGTAGTCACTGCTGTTATGACCAGCGCTCAAATGTTCTCCTTTGGTGCCCAAGGGAGAAACCGTCAGAGAATAATGACTATTTCTAAGATGGGAGGTTATATAATATTCAAAATAAAATGAAACAGCTGCTTAGACTTTGAGGTGGTCCGTTGCATGTGGTGTTTGTCTCAATGCCATTTGCTGGGTATGAAAATGAATTTGCCCAAAAGTTTCCAGTTAAAACAAAAATCTTAAATACTCAAAGTATAAGAGGTATGACAATCTATATTTCTAAAACTCTCAATTACTTTGGTTACACTCTAAAAGTTGCTAAAGAGAGATTGTTTGCATCAATATTTGACAACTTTAGGTTGATAGTGACCTACTTTTTCATTTTGTTTTTGTTTTTGAGATAGTGTTTTGCTGGCCTAGAACTTTCAATTCTCCTGCCTCGGCCTCCTGAATGCTGGTATTATAGGTGTGTGTCACCACATATGGATGACCTACTCTTACACATTTCCTTCATTTGAAATTAGTTTCCCGTTGATAGTGATTCTTTCCATGTTTGGAATTACTTTTAAGAATGTGATTGTATTTATGGCGTATTTTGTTGATTAACTACCTAGCAGGCACTTTTTGCTTTATCCTTGCAAATAGAACCTCAGTTTCTTTCAGGCGAGGGGTGGTCATAGCCTTCTGGGCCTTGGGCTTCTCAGGGACTTTGAGGGTGTCCAAGAACACAACCTGTACTATTCTAGGCAGCTGTGGTTCTTCCACATCCTTTGCCCCTGATTGGCTCAGGACTGAGCTCATAATGTGATCTTGGCCAGTTAAATATGAAGTAAAGTCTGTGGAATGGCTTCTGGGGACCTTATTTCTGTTTCTGATGAAGCATCCAGAAAATGGCTTTGTTGTGTGTGGATATGATCTCTGGTGCAACCACAGCCATTCTGCAGCCATGAGAAGACATTATTGAGGACCTCACTAAGGATGACAGAGTAGGAATATGAAAAGAGCCTGGGTATCAATGATGCACCCAAGCTGCCAGGTGGCTTAACCCTGGAGCAACCTCATCTTTGGACTTCATGTTCTGTGGAATAATAAACTGCCTTGTTGACTGAGCCTGGTTGAGTTGGTTCTTCAGTTACTCATAACTTATGTAATCCAAACTGATACAGTAATAACACAGATTTAATGCTTTTGTGTTCTGATTTTTAATTTATTTTAATTAGTACATAAAAACATAAAAGCTGCATACATGTATGGGGCACCATGTAGTTTTGATATGTGTATACATTGTGCAGTATTTAAATCAGGTTAAATACATCTATTTCCTCAGACATTTATTATTTCTTCATTGTGAAAACATGCAAAATCTTTTCTACTAACTCTTTGAAATATACAGTATCTTATTGTTATCTCTAGTCATCCAGTTGTGCAGTACTTTGCACCAGAGCTTTGTTCTCCTGTCTAATTATACATCATCACATATTGATCTTCCTTTTCCCACCCTCTTCTCTCCCAGCCCTGAAAACTATGATTCTCCTCTCAACTTCACTAAAATCAACTTTTTTTGATTTCACCGATAAATGAGATCATGTGGTTCTTGTCTTCCTCTGCCTCAATGCTTTAATTTTGACCAGAAGTTCTTCCTAGTACACTTTCTTCTGACATGAGAAAAGTGTGAAAAGAAGCAATGGAACTTGCTAGAAGAGTTTCAGAGCATCCTGCAGTAAGAAAGCCCCCGGCGTGGGTGTGGCCCTGGGATTTCTGCAGAAGTTGAGCCGCGTCCCGGGTCAGAGATGCTTGTCTGGCCAACCTGGATCTTGCACACCAAGGTGAGGTTCATTCCTTATTGCAGAAGAGGGCTGCCCTGCTTCGGAGAGGAGCCTGTAAAGAGGGGAAATGGCATCTCCAAAGGGGAAGCAAGAGAAGGAAGATCAGGTCTGTGATGGCTTGTGTCTAGATGTCCCTCCAAAGCTTATGTGGACAGAGGCGGGCTTTTCCAGAGGTGTCTGGAGCTAGTGAGTGTGGACGCTGGGATTGCTTCATGATGCAATGCTAGGACCAAGGGCACTAGGATCGAGGGTGTGCGTACTGCCTGCCCTAAGTAGCCTGGCTAAGGTAGAGGGATAGCAAGTGCTGTGGCCATTCTTTGCTTGCTTTTGCTGTCCTCTGCCTGCCTGCCTGCGGTGGATTCTTTCTCCTCTGCCGTGCTGCCCACCCTGCCTTGGAGCTAGCCGACTGTGAACTGAAACCTCTACATACTGTGAGTCAAATGAACCTCTTTTCCTTTAACTTATAAGTGTCTGATATTTCGTCTCAGCAATGATAAAGTAACTAAGACAAGGTCCTTGGGCATGGACCTCAGATGGTTGAAGGAGAGAATGTGTTTGGTGTCTGTCACATCTTTCTATCCTTCAGTGACACCTTTGACCACGTCACTGATGTTTCTGGCAAGGAAAATGTCCATGTGGGACTGACGGGATGAAGGTGCAGGCTGACCAAGTGGATCCTCACCACATTCTGCCACAGTGGCTACCCCGGGTGTGACCCACAGTGACATCACTGCCCTGTGGGCCGCAGGAAGAAAACAGGAGCAAGACGCCTGCAGCTGGGACCTGAGAAGTCCTTGGAGCCCCTGCCCAATGGGGTGTGAAGATCAGGGGGACTGAAGATGCCACCCCGTCCTCTTCGGCAGCTGACAAAAGGGAGGCTTGTCAGCTGTGAACAGGACCCCTGAAACTATTGTTTTTCGTTAATAAGTTGTTTTTGTGTAAGCTAGAAAACTGCAAACATTAAAGGATCACAGAATGGCAGCACTGAAAAGGATTTTAATAAATTATTCAAAAGACACTTACTGGTTGACAAAGATAACACTGTGCAAGATACTAGATGTACAGGAAGACGAGGCAGACACTGTGCCTGCTCATTTTACACTTGTAGTCTCGTGCGTTTTAGTATTTGGTCTCATCTGCTTGTTGTACAGCCGGGGACAATTTTTATATCTCTCAGTACAGGCATAATTTTTTTTGTCACTTAATAAAGGAAGGTGGATCCTATTAGGGGAGACTATACGTTTGTGAATATTTTCGTGTTTGAATTTTCAGCCAGATCTTTTGGTCATCTGAGGACCTGAAGGTTTTGGCTTTGGGCATAAGGGCTGGTGGGGGGCTAAATATCTGTGCATAAAAGGGTAAGAGGAATTTGGAATAGTGAGCCCTCCATATACCAGCATGGCATCCTCAAAGTCAACCAACAGTGGATGGGAAATATTTGAAAAATAATCTCATCTGTACTGAACACACACACACTTCTAGTCATTATTCCTTCAATAGTACAGTACGACAACTATTTACAGAAAGTTAACATTGCATTAGTCATTATAAGAAATCTAGCAATGATTTAAAGTGTTGGGAGAATCTGCTAACACTGCCATTTTACAAAAAGGACTTGCGTGTGTGCAGATTTTGCCATCTGGGAAGGAGGGTTTTGGTGTCTTGGGACAAATTCCCTTTGGATAGCGAGGGAGAACTGATCACGGACAATCTCTTCCTCTGTGTGAAATAACAAGATGGTCAAAGACTGGGCTCCAAGTGGAGCAAGCAGACCACTGAGAAATCCCCCGTGTGGTCGTTGCCAAAGGGCTTTCAAGGTGAGGCATGGCTGATGTGTAATTGTAAGTTATTTGCTGTCTTATGCAGAAATGTAACTTTTTGGTAGTGACCTAGAAAACTTCAGCAAAAGTTTTGCTTTTTGCTAAGAATCACAGACTTTGTTCCCTTGTCGATGGAGTGGGGAGTGAGGGAGATAAAGGATGGACCTCAAGGCATGTGTAGAGCAGAGAAGAGGGATTTGGCAGAGGAAGGAAATGGGAGAAAATGTGGCTGAGGCAGGAGAATGGACCCCATTCCCTGGCTTTACCACTCAGGAATCTTGCAGGCATCTTGTAGGGGACTCTGGACTTCCCATTGGATGTGTAATGTCATTTGTCCACTTTAACTGACATTTTAAGGAACATCTGGATCAGTCATTCTCTGCTGGTGGCTGCAGGACTCATTGTAATAGCAACAATGCAATGACTAGGTCATTTGCACAGCAAGCTCCTGGACAGCAGAGACTACGTCTGTTTTACTGATAAAGCTCATGTTGGGGAGTGTTTAAAATAAACACTCAGTAGATAGTAAGCAATTCCTTCTCAGCTGGGGAAGACTAGCGTGTTCGTATTCATAGTGTTTCCTTTCCTGCTTGTAGAGGAGAGGCAGCCTGCACCCCTTCTGCCCCACCCCAGGGGAGTCGTGCCTTGACAGGTGGACCCCCAAGCCAGTCATGGTCTGCTGCTGGGGACAGGGAGACTGGAGAAGGTGGGAGAGGCTACCTGGGTACATACTGGAAATATCAGCGAGCTATCAACAGAGGAAAGTGGCAGATATAGACCCCAGGAAGGCAAACAGAAACAATTTTGTGCAATTTGAGTTTAAGAGATTTGGAGAGCTTGGGGAAGATGCAGGGAATCTTTGAGGGGTGGGTGCAAAGCATTCACACAAATAAGATACTTATGTGGACAGATACTGGTAGGAAAAGCTGGCTTCGATCAGTTTTGTTGTATGTTATCAGAGGGATCTCCTTGGACAACTTTAGTAGATTTCAAAAAGGATTAAGTTGCTCATTGGTTATATTTGGCTGTATTTCTTTGAATGAGCTTCTAGGTGGGGACTGACTTCTAAGAGAAGAAAATGCCAGACTGGCTTTCTGTAGGTTACAATCTTGGAGAGAGAGCGAGTTTCACACAGTGATATTCTACACAGTGTTCCCTGACAAATAGGAGGGATGGCAAATATTTGTTGCGTGGAACCAAAATTATATACCATCCAATCTGATGGCTTCCAACTATGGAAGGGTTTAAGGCTAAAATGAAGCACATTCTTAGAATTTGTTCTTTTCTTTGGTAGATTTAAAGAAAGTATTAGAAAAAGCAACATGAGAGAGGACACTCTATTTAGGGACAGTTTGAGAAATGGACATGGGGGTCATGTGGGCCCAGATTCTGCAATGTTAAGTAGTGTGCTGTGAGTTCGAGGATACTGCTGCTTTCTTAAGGAGGCACAACTTCTTCATTCAAAGGCAGTCACCTCTGTGAGACATCCAGTGCTGCTCCTTACCTATTCCACTTCCGTCTCCCTAATTCTACACTTGGAGGAGGCTAACAGGGGACCGTGTCTGTGGCCATTCTAAGACAGGAGACTGCTTCTCTCTTTTTCATTTTTAGAGGCATTTAAAGAATCCCAGGCCTGATGCTGTCTGTCTGGATGCACACGTTCTGATATCACTTAAAGGTGCCACTACGGGGCGGGGCAAATACTTAACAATGACCTGACAAGAGATGAGAGTCCTCTGGACACCTGCAGAATCTGCTCTCCTCACTGAGCTAGATGAGTTGCTGAGCATCTGATGGATGAGCTTTGACCTCTGGGGAAGGCATCCGTTTATTCAGGCAAACTGAGTGGACCCTTAATGTCTGATAAGTTCACTTTGTTTGAGCCGGCTGCTTGCTGCCCTGCCATGTTCTTGTCTGTCTAAAAGGAAACAAAGGAGGAGCTTGTGCTTCTAAGAAAATGACTGAGTGTAGGAGGCTTCCTGAGGATATGACAGACAGGTAGGAAAAGAGAAATGAGATACACGATGTGTGTTTGGAGAGGTGCAGAGTGTGCAGAAAGGCTTTCTGTGTGGTCCGGGTCTGTGGTTTGAGAGAAAAGCTGAGAGAAGGCTGCGGAGACCCATTTGTACACTTGGTCTCCCTGGGAACACAATGCCTGGGGTTCTGGTCTCCAGGGAGAACCTGGGGCAGAAGGTGTGGGGGGAAGGGAAAGCCTGGAAAAGATGCCTGTGGTCCAAGGGCAGAAGAAATCCTTTGAAGAACCGGAAGGTGTTTCAGAAGGGGCTTCTGCTTAGGAGCCTTTTCTTAAACTCAAAACTACTGCACACACACACACACACACACACACACACACACACACACACGCATGCACGCATGCACGCACGCACGCACACCCCACGCTTCATCTCGGTTATTGCTTTAGTTATTTAGTCCCCGGAACTTCAGATCTGGCTCCTCCTTGGAGCTTGACACCCCAAGCACCCAACTCCTGTGGATGTTCCCGGGGAGACCGTGCATAGCAATGGGTCTCCGCAGCCTTGTCTCAGCTATGCCCCGAAAACATACACACCAGCGCCTCTTTAGTTATTTGTCTTCCTTCTCCTCAAGAAGGGGAGAGGTGGGATAAATAAAATGGGATTATTTGAAAGCGCATGCTCTCTCCCCATCCTACAGGGGATTGAGGGGGATTATGTGCAGCCTTTGTGAAATGTCTCGTGTTGCTCTCTGGGAAAAGGAACTGTAAATGTCAAATCATCAGTCTCCGCCGTCAGCTCTCACAGGTGCCGGCAGATTCCTCGGCAGGGAGAAGGGCCTGCTGGCCCATGCAAAACTTCCCCTGCTGTCATGGAGACCAGGGCCTCCTGGTCCACAGCAGCCGTGGAGGGAGAGATGGAGACAGTTGGAGATGGGGAAGAGGGTGAGGGGAGCCTGGCAGTACCAGGGAGGTAGAAACCTTCCTGCAGAGGATGCACAGCAGAAGCAACAGGCTTGGCAGGTGCAGCCCTCGCTTCTCAGCCGAACTCCAGGTGCCGCCTGCACACTTGGTGTTCACAGGGCCTCTCAGAGCCTGGTGTGCATGCAAGCCACCTGAGTGTCTCGTCAGAAAGAGCTTCTGCTCCCATAGGGTTGGGGCTGCACCGCGATGCTGCGGATCCTGGCCGGGCTCCTCGGCTCTGATTGGGAAGGTGTTAAGAGAATCCCAGGTCACAAGTGTCCTACTGTGGGTAGCACAGCTTTAACAGGGAGGAAAGTCCAATTATGCACAAAGATATATAAACATATTCAGCTCTTGCTCAGCCACACTAGTGTCAGGAGGAAAACACCCAGATTACACCTAATCATTTGGATTTGGATTTGGAATGTCTTGTATGAACAAAATTTTTCTTTCTGCATCTGAGGGCTGATGTGGGGCTGTTCAGGCCCGTGTTAAGATGGCCTAATGATTCCCGAGTACACGCGTGTTTGGCGCCAAGGAGCATCTATAAAGTCCACAGCCCACAGGCGCGTGGCCGTGAGCTACTTTTGCATCAAATGCTTCTCCTCTGGTTGCACAAGAGCAGAGAAGCTAACACGGGGCTCTTCAGGTCCGTCTTCCCAAAAGGAAGACAATGAACAGGTAGGAAGAAACAGAAAGGGACAGCAAGAGAAGGAAAGCCAAAAGATTGTCTGAGTTTCTATTTTGACTTTGGGGAGAGACAAAGAGGCAAAAGACAAAACAAAAAGCAAGGAGAAACACACACACACACACACACACACACACACACACGGTGGAGAGAGGATAAAGAGAAGAAGGAAATCTCCTTGGTAGATAAAACAGATTTGCCAAATATATTACATTCATTAAGATTTTTCCCTGCTTATAATGTGCGCCTTTTGGAGGCTTTTCTTAGCATTAACGGACGCCCTGGGAGGGGAGAAGGTTGGCAGAGAGAAGTCTAGCGAATATATAAATAAGCTTTGGAGGTTTCAGAAGTTTCATTTCCCACAATAGACTGCTTTCCAGGCTGGGTAAACTTTTTCTTACTTAAACAAATGCTTTGAAAGACAAAGATTTCATATCGTCAGTGGAACATTCAGACTAATAATTGCCTCTGTTCTTCCTGCCTTGAAGTCTCGACAGCCAGCAAATTTATGGTTCGCTTTCGGCAATAAGCTCCTTCAAATAAATATCACTTTCTATGGCTGCAAATTGAGTTTTCTCAAACACACAGAGATCAGCTTCACTAACAGGAACTAAGTTTTCTCAGTGTGTACATATGTATGTATATGGTGGAGAAACACTGTGTCTGCTTTTTCCTCTCTATCTTGGGAAAATCGACCTGAACACTTTATTTAAAAAGTAGTCATTTTTAATAGTCAGTTTGCTACCAGAAAGATTTTGTAGAAACTTTTGATGAAGGATCCAGGAATGGCAGTGGCATGCGGAGAGAAGTCATTATGACCTTCTTCCAGGTTTGGAAACTTTAGAGATTTTGTATGGTTTAAGATCAGTGACTTGAAACCAGTTTATTTTATATTTGGAAGGAGATAAGTAAAAAAATTAATACAAGCAAGTATAAATTCAAGAATTAGTCACAAGCTTTGGGATTGAGCCTTTTTTTTAGAACAATCAGCCCTGTCTCAATGCTGTTTAACCATGAGGACTGACCAATAAAGTTACTGGTTTCCTTGAATACACCAGGCGGTGAGGGTGCGGAAGAAATGAGACAGGGCGCCGATACCCAAGTAGACACTTTGTTTTGAGACAAGATATCGCTGTGTGGTCCAGGCTGGCCTTGAACTCACTGTGAGGTCCAGGCTGGCCTTGAGCTTGTGGGACTCTTGCGCCTCAGCCTCCCAAGTGCCGGGGTTACAGGTGTGCAGCCCTGCACCTGGTTTCCAAAATAGACACTTTCAGCTTGAGAACAAGGTGGAGGAAACATAATGAGCTGTGGGAGGTCAAGGGCTGCCTCACGGGGAGTGTGAGGAGGGCTTTCAGGTCCCCAAAGTGTCCTCCTGCCTCGCTCTGGGAGGTGGCAGTCACCTACAGGTCCCCGGCCGCATGCGTGGAGGATCTGGGGGGGGACGCGTCCTTGTCAGTGGGCCTATGTCACCACTTCTTCAGCCTGACCCCCTGAACTGCTGCAAGTTCAGTCGGTTCCATCCTCTGCCCCTCCCAGCTTGACCCTTGTGTGGTGACTGCCATAATGTTGAGAACACTTCACAGAGAACTTCATGGGTGCCAGGCATGGTGCTCCCAGCCTTCTCTTGGTGCCTTCTGACTCACATACAGGTATCATTACCACACTAGAAGACAGATTTAAACTAAGATCTGTCTGACTCCAAAGCCTGGAATTTATGCTATCAGTAACAAGAATAACAACTTTTATTAAATACTTAACTGTGTGTTAGGAACATAGTTCCAATTATCTAGTTTGCTCAACCCTCACATGAGTACTATGAGGGTCCCAGTGTTATTATTCCCATTTTACAAATGAGTAAACTGAGGCTTGGAAAAGCCTCAGATCAGATCTTGTCTGATCTCGGAAGCTAAAGTTGTCCAGGGTTGCACAGCTGGTGAAGGGTGGAGCCTCAGTCCAAGCACAGGTAGACCAGCTCCAGAGCCCCCGCCCTTGACCCCCGTGCCTCCTCACCTGTGTGTTGAGACCCCACGCGCATCTGTGCTCTTCTGTAGGTCCTGGACACAGGCTTCGTTTTCTCTGCTTGGAATTTTCAAATTTCTTGTTTCTTTTTGCAGGCTAAACCCATGATCATGCCTGGTCTTTCTAGTCTAAATGTCCCTTTTTGTTCCTTTACTGTTCCCTGAGTATTTATTAAGTACCTTTAGAGTGTCCCGCATGGAATATGGGACAACTGCGAAGTGCAGGTCGACACCCGGAGGTATTTATGTGGAGAAATAACGAGCCCTGCACTGAGTCGGTCACAATCAAGGGGGCAAATGGCCAAGCTGACGAAGTGTCCCTCCTCTATGTAATACACCCTGTCATCGAGGGGGCTGACTTCAGAGAAGGGAGGAGCTGGTCCCCAGGAAACTCAAGACACCGCTTAGAAGAGGCATTATTTGAAAGGAATCTGGGAAAAAACAGGAGTTCACAAGACAAAGGAGAAAGGAAAAGCAAGTCTACGGCCATACCACCCTGAACACGATCTTGTCTGATCTCGGAAGCTAAGCAGGGTCGGGCCTGGTTAGTACTCGGATGGGAGAAAGGAAAGGCAAGCACCGTTTCGGTCTTGTTCTTTTCCCTCTTCTCACATGGTAGAAGAAGATGGTGATTTGTTTGTGTCTCAGGAATCAGCCTCGCATAAAAGGCTGCATTAGAATACTAGTTAATGTTTATTAAGAACTTTCTGTACGCCAGCCACATTTCTGAGTATTTGCAAACATTATTCAGTTTAATTCTCAAACTCACACTGTGACATAGATGTCACTATTATTTCTAGACACTGCATCAGAACCGTAGGGGCCCCAAAGGGGAGGAGAAGGTTCTTCTTGCATGTCATTTATTTTGCTTCCAAGGCAGGAATGGGGACATTTTTAAAAATTTATTCTTATTTTTTTATTAGTACATGTTTGTGATATATAATAAATACATTCTTTGTGTGAAGTTGGTACTTGACCACATAACATTTGTACACAGACCACTTCCATCTGAATTGCTAGGGGACTTGTTTAAAATATGGATGCCGGACTCAGAACAGAAGAATCTGAAAGCTCTCTCTAGTTAATTCTGGAGCATTCTGATCACTGGGCCACTCCCAGCTGGAGGGCACTGAGCCGGTGGGGCAAGTTTGTTTTCAATTCATGAGCTTTTTTTGTGATCTCAAATGCCCAGTGAAACACAGCAGAGAGTTCAAGGGGGGCTGGTGTTTCCCTCCTGGGAAGGTAAGAGTTTTTCTTTCTTCTTTAGCTTTACATACTACTATATTGTCCAAGAAGATACTGTTGTTTTTGGTAATTTTCTGTAAGATCCTGGGCCTTTGCAAGGATTCCCAGAAATGACACCTCTCTTTTCAATCGACGCAAAGGATACATTGGTCTTTTGCGAGGGATCTGGCTCGTGGAATGGTCTATGTATGATTTTCCTCTCCAGGTTGCATCTGTTGCTAATGGTTATATCAAGAGAGTTTTACCGTATGGCTGGTTAGAATATCCCTGTCCTGTGGGGGGCAGATCACAGAGGAGAGATTTTAGAAGAGAAGAGTGTTTGACTCTTCGCTGGTAGAGACCAGTAGTGCTCCTCTGAAGCCTAACCACTTTTCCCTCAGACGGCACAGAGGTTAAGGACTTCAGGATCATATGGTGGATATACTGAATGAGTGTACAGCTTAGTGACTATTCACAGTATTATCACAATAATAATAATACTCACAATGTTATTCACAATGTTATCACAATAATAATAATAAAATTGAAAGTAGATAAGCTAACAGAATCAAACCTCCATTTTTGTCTTAGCTCATAGTAGTTGAGCCCTCGACGATGCCAAACTCTTACAATTACGATTCTTCAGTGAAGAGTTGGGATCGGTATAAAGCACAAAGTGCAAGAGTTGTTAAACTCTCTGCATCTTTTTCTTTTCCAAAGCACCATGCAGAAACAGGTGCATTAAATGGGTTCTGCAATAACGATGTGAGTGCAATTTTCACAACTGTAGTCAGGTTTCCAAAAACCATTTATAGCAGAACAGGATCTTAATTTCTAGCAGGTTCGCATGTATTCAAAGACTAACTTTGAATTTAATTTATACAGGTTGGAGAGATTTGAAGCAATAGAGAATATGATGCCAAATGTAAGAATAAGCTTTATTTGTAAATGCTCATCCATCTGTTTAGTACGGACTATAAAACCACAATGAGATAAACCATAATGGAGAAGCAAGAGAAGGCCTTGTATTCACAATCATCCTGTCTAGCATGTGATCAAATAAGCATAATCTACCCTGCCTGATTTTTGTCAGGTTAAAATGCTGTGCCTACCGTGGGAGGTTTTGAGAAGCGTAGGGGGACCGTCTGCTGTCAGGCGATGAGGAAAATGTATTACAATGATAAGGTAATCACTCAACAACCACTTATTTAATGGGTAGCTACTGTGTATACTAAGAATGTGCTAAGAAAAGAAATAATACGGTGGGCTAAGATAGGCATCATTTCAGTTGTATTAGAATCTATAAACCTAAAGAGAGAAAATGAAGACAAGGATTTTAATAAGGTTTGATAACTTCTGTGATGGGAAGAGTACTATTGCTGTGTAACAAACTGCCCCCAAATCTGGAGGCTTGAAACAGCAGTCATTTGTAATTCCTCAGGTATCTGGGAATAGGTTGACCAGGCCGAGTGGTTCTGTAGAGTCCTTTTGGATTCCGTCAGGGTTGCCTGGGAAACAGCTAATCTGGTCTGGGTTTGGCTGGTGAATGTGCCTAGAAGTCCCTCATCTTCCTCCTGTGACCATCAGATTAGCCCACATTGGTCCTTGTGGCTATGGCAGAAGCAAAGAGGACAAATGGAACTATAGAGGACCTTTGAGTGCTTGTGCTTGGTACTGGCATTTTACTTCTGTCTCAAAACTGCATGCCATGGAAACAAATAAAGAAAAATGAGCCCAACACGAAGCCACAGATGTCTGAAAGGAAGAAACCCTCTCAGGAGCATATGCTTCACAGGAGAACAACGCCATGAGTTTCTTAGATGAAACTCCACCGTCCAACAGTAGGACGATTTTCTCATCACACAAGGTCGGGGTTATCAGTGTTCCCTGAGTGAAGAGAAACAGAAAGTCACCCTCTTGGCCAAAGAAAGTCATATGGCTTTCAAAGGATGAATAACCAAATTCAAAGGATGAATAACCATTCTGTAATCCAGGAGCGAGAGAAACTCCTAAACTGCAGGACAAAGCGTGTGACAGTGGCGGTGGGAGAACTGGAGCGAGTGATTGCGCATCCCTCCATGTCCCTCCCTCCTGTGTGTGCTACAGGAGACCTAGGGGGTGAGTAGGATCTACTGCGATTGGTGAGCTAGTTGGGAAAGAAGTGTTCTGGGAAGGATAAATAACAGTTTTAGCAGTAAGGCAGAGGTGAGGGTCTGAAAGAAGGCCCACGTGGAAGGACAGAAAGCAATAGTGAAAAGGGATGAGGAGGGCAGAGTGATATTTGAAAGAGCCTTTTCACCATGTTGATAATAGTCTTTGGCATTTCTCTTAAAGGGCCTTCTGAGTCTTGGAAGGGTTTTAATGTTACAGTTACTGTTTGCTGGTTACCATTGGTGCCATGGTCTGGGTTTAAAGGAGATGTCCTTGCTCTAGCTTGCATTTGCATAAGCAGCAAAGTGCACTTTCCTCAGTATTTTGATTAGTACCTCACACTGTTTGTCCAATGTATGCCTATTCCCTTCGGCCCTCTGATTAGTATCTCCACACAATCCCATTTTGACCTTTAATAATTAGTGCAAATATTTTAAGTTCAGCGTATTAATTCCTCTTGCAGGAAGAGCATTTTCTTTGAGAATCTTCATAAATCATTAAAAAAAATTAATTGGCCGGTGAAAGAAGAGGCCATTTTTGAGCAAACACTGGCATTCTATTTTGTTACAGGCGACTGCTCTACATGTTGGGAACAGTTTCTGACCCACTCAGACCTTTGACCATTCAAAGCAAAGAAATGTCTTTCTTCATCTCTTATTCCTCGTCGGCTTTAGTCCTTTGTGGTGTTTTAGGGAGGTATCACGGGAGAACTAAAAGAACTGGATTTCACTCCTCACTTTCCCACTGACTCTCTGGGTGACCTTGGGCACCTCACTTTTTTTCTTAGTGGGCGTCTCAATGGTTTTGTCAAAAAATGGAGTGTAAATGCTGCCCTGGAATCTTCCTAGTTTAAAAATGCTCTGGCTTTTGGATAATGCTCCGAGTGCAACGGTAATTTCACAGACAGAGACATGTGGTGTTCAGTTTCAGACTGCCCAAAGTACCCTCCGCTGCCGCACACAGTCAAGAGTTGGGAAGATTCATTAAAGGCGCAGCAGAAGGAAGTCAGGAAAAGGACATAGGCATGTGTGCAGGTAATAAATGAACTCGTTATGAGTTAAGACATCTGCCAAGAGGCGTTAGTGAGAACAGTAGAAGCTGCTGGATCGCCCGTGTGCCAGAACAGAACTGTATAATGTGCTGCAAGCTAGAATTACACCAAGGAGCCTGCAAGTCTTATTTATGTAGTTGTTTTACTTTTCTGTACACATCTTTCACCTTAACTTTTGAGATTCACAGCTATACGATTATATCGGAATGTTTTCTGGGTCCAAAGATTCCTCACATAGTGAGAGAAGCTGCCCCGCTTCAGCCAGGGGGTGGTGCAGAGCTGTGAGTGTTAGGCTCTTAGGCGATCATGAGTCAAATTCAAATTCAAAATTTAAATTTACATTGAGGCCGAGCTTACTCAGTCTCTGGGACAGCAGTTAGATGAGGGAGTCTCTTAAGCCAGTCTTGGATGTGTTTGTAATTGCTGTTTACTTACCATCTCTTAAGCACAAGAATTTTCTCAGAACTGAATGTGAAAGGGAAGCATAGACCTACTTCTCTGTTGTCTTTCCAACTCTCCCCGGTTCACTGATCCAGGCATCTGCAACTCCAATAGTTACAATTTCCCAGAGCAACACAAGCGCTCAACCCCAAAGATAAATCTCACGCATTCTAAAGGTATCCCAGCACTTTAAAAGCCAAGTTAGTTATTTCCCAAGGAAGGGTTTGGCTGGTGGTGATTATAGAAATAAATCTGCACTTCATTTTTAGCCCAGTGGCCCATTACAGCTCACTTCAGATCTAAGCTCCCAAGAATAACGAGAGTCATTTTATGGGAATGAGAGATTATAAATCACTGACTTTGTCAGCTCAGTGTTTTCCTCCAGCGTTCTCTTCCCGGAGTTGTGCAGACAGCGACCCTGGAGACCAGCCCTTTGAGCAGCCTCACCTGTTCTTTGTTTGGTTTTGACAGAAGCCTGAAGTCGGCCCTGGCGGCTTCCCAGGGCCACCTGTTAGTCCTGCATAGTGAGGTGATGGAGAAAGCATTCATTTTTAATGCGTATCTACTTTCAGAAAGTTTGACTCTTGTTCTCCAAGTAAGTTTTGCTTTCCGACTTGCCGAAACCAGAACGCTGCCTTGGAGTACAAACAGCAGCTCAACAAGGGATTGAGCACAATTTGTAGTGCGGTGGGCAGAGCCCTGGCTGAGGAAGACTGTGTCCAAAGTGTCCTTTATAAGACACTGCCACAAGGGCTGGCACCTGGAGCGAGGGACTATTCTCGTTCTGGAAAATGCCCGCAAAAGGGAATGACTTAAAGGGCTTCTGTTCTCCAAGTATGAAAAGAAGAAAAAAGTAGAATTTATATTCTTCTTTTATCCTTTCTTTGGGTATTTGCTTAGCTGCACACTGTGTATCAGGGCAGTGCTGTATGTGTAGAATTTATTGAGATATTTGGTATGCACTTTAAATTATTTTTACCCATAAAGTGTATGATCAGAAAAATTCAGAAACAAACATTAACACTGAGTAACCTTTCTAGTAAGAAGTAGTTAATAAGATTTGCCCTTAATGTAACTCCTCATGTTGGCCAGTTTTAAAGTCTGATGTATTATTTTGCCAGCTAAGCAGACTGAAGAGTGTTGAGGGCTGGGTGAGACTGGGGTGTGAGGGAGGGAGGTGGAGATCAGTGCAAGAAATAAATGGTGGGTGATAGCACAGAGCCTGTGACAGATCCACTCCCTTTCTGCCTTGAGATTTAGTGATTCTAAGATTTTTCTCCTTTTGGTGGCCCTCACTGGTCACAGGTGTTGAAGAGTTGTCAAATGACTGAAAGGTATTACATACGCTTGAAAACGCTCTGGGCAAGGTTAAGTTACAAACTACCATGAGCCCCTGAAAAATGGAGAGTTGGCTGTAAAAAGCAAGGCAAGGATGACAATTATTAATGAATAATCACTTAATACAAGGCAGATGCTAAAGTGATAAACACATCAATTAGACTGCTTTAAAAACAGCACACAGGCACATTCATCAGCCAGAGTCGTTCTGGATTTGCCCTTCCTCCCCACTCTCCCCGTCTCATTGGCCCAAGTACGAGGGTGAGTCAGATGCCCAGAGCTGTATTTCTTTCTGGATTTACTGAAATCTAAACCAAATAAGAATTTTCCATTTCAATTTGTCTTAGCATATCAAAGAGGCACAATGAGTGGAAATTATTATTATTCCTTTTTTTTCATTCCTCTCTTCTGCTGTTGATTTACATACCAAACAAATTATACTGAATGTTGAGGGGTGAAATTAGCATTCTTCTGTGGTTACCAATAGGAGGCAAATGCTGGCTCACTCATTTTAAAGATTTGACTGGTGCTGAAATGAACTTGTATTAATATGGCAAGAATAGGGGATAAGTGTATTATACCATTGGGACAGTATGACAATTCATTTATCACCATTTATGGACTATGGATGCATACACTGTCACAAATGAAGATGGATGTATTATCTCTTGAGGTCCCTTGACGCACAGTAGTAATGTGTGTGGGCATATGTGATTTTAATATATATTAACTTGCAAATAACTCTGTGATGCACACAAGCCATTGCGTATGACAGCAGAAAGTGCTTATTAGTCAATTCACGACTTAGATTTAAGAGACTCGGCTGAAATTATATGCTCATTGATCAAAGCTATGCTCACCAACCTGTTACAGTTATTTTTTAAATCATTTTTTCAGGGATTTCTATTCAGATAAGGAGACCACAATAAAGATATAGCGGGCGTTAAGGTCGGAAATGGCCTGTAGTTCGGGAGGGTGGAGTACTGATCCCAGCCCTAGAAATGGCCCAGTGCCTTTATGGTAATTGCGTTTGAAGACAAGATGGTCTTTGCTGAGGGTAATTGCCAAGAGAAGCAATTTGCTTTGTTTCAACTATGCTGTCCAGGATCTATTTGCAGGCTCGGTCATTTGGCCCAGTTCTTGTTTCCCATTTGGAATTACCACTCGGAACCAAGCCTCATAGAGATGGTCATCCATAAGGCGTTACCTCCTTGCTTTTTCTCATTGGGTTTCAGAAATAACAACTCTGCTATTTAGATGGGCTCTACTTACTTTAGTTTCTCTATTAATTCCTGAGAGTTTCTGTAGCTGGGGACTTTGTGGAGAAGACCAAAGGACTTACCGAGGATGCCCTTGTGGCATTCAGTAGTAAGAATGGTTGAACAGCCTAATGTGTGTTATGAAAGTAGAATTATTAAGTTATTAAAACAGTTCTGTGCTGTAATAACCTACTGAGTGTTCACTGTATTCTAAGTTTTCTAGTGGATGGTTGGTTCTTTTAACCCCTTCAGTAACACTAGGGGAGTTGCTAAAATTATTACTCCCATTTTTATAGATGGAGCTTCTAAATTCACTCGGCCAAGGTACCCCATCAGGTTCTGACCAGCTAGTCTCTGATTTTAGAATTGAGGACACCCTGTCACCACCTCTGTCCTCCTCACTAAAGGGCCAGCCGTCACCATGAGCTTGCGGGAATGCTCAGGTAATCCCAGTGGTAGTCTGCAGGTGATGCTGTCATCATCCCATGAAGCCCGCACTTCTCAGGGGCCTTGTGCTTCGCAACGTTCGTTTCTCTGTCTTGTCTTATCTTGGTTTGGTGCTTTCTGGATGTGCAATTTTAGGATGCCCTGGGCTTGCTAGATGAAGAACCGGTGGACAGTGCTGTGTTGCTCTCTCTGAAGGGTCTGCATCCAGTTCTTATGAGCATCCTCTCTTGCTCTCTGTCGCTCTCTGTCACTGTCTCTATCTCTCTCCATCTGTCTCTCTCTGTCTCTCTCTCTTTCTGTCTCTCTGTGTCTCTCTGTCTCTCTCTGTCATGTCTCTTTGTCTGTCTCTGTCTCTCTATCTCTCTCTCTGTCTCTTTCTATCTCTCTCTCTGTCTCTCTGTGTCTCTGTCTTTCTGTCTCTATCTCTCTCTGTGTCTCTTTGTCTCTCTCTGTCTCTCTCTGTTATGTCTCTCTCTCTCCGTCTGTGTCTCTATCTCTCTCCCTGTCTCTCTGTCTCTCTCTATCTCTCTCTGTGTCTCTGTGTCTCTGTGTCTCTCTGTCTCTCTCTCTCTCTCTCGGTGCTGTCCATGTGGGAGCAGCTTCCCAGCCCAGAGTCCAGCCTGTGGACCCTTCCTGCCTAGAATCTGACAGAGGTCTGACAGCAGACCTTCCCGTTATTATGAACACCCTTCTCCACCAGAATAACCAAACTGGCTCAAGGGGTCTGTGTGATCATATAAGAAAAGAGACACTGCACTTGGGAGTAGATCTGGTTTCTCATTCCAAGTGGATCACTAGCTCGCTCTGTGATCTTGTCTGTGTTGCTTAATGTCTTTAATGCATTTTTGATCCCGTAAAATGAGGCTAATACATGTTTTAATTATTCCCCCAAGTTTCGATGATGCAAATGAGATTGCTCACTCAGATACAACTTTGCCAACCATTTACTGACATCTTTTATATGTTGAGCACCCGTCCTGGATGCCAGAGATAGAAAAATGGGTAAGATGGTAAGATATGCTCCCATTTCCTGATCTATTGGATGTCTTCTCCTAAGAAACCTATAGTCTAGGCACATTATAGAAACACTCTGTAAACTAATGTTCTTGGTGGAGATGATCTGGGAAGAGTTCCATGGTCTAATAAACTTGGGGAAGCCATGTGCCTGATCTTTTTAAACCCACCCTCAGGTCTGCACTATGAATTTGAGAGTAGAAGGATGATGGGTCAAACCCTGAAGAAGCACGTTGAACTCACTTTTGCCTAGTCTGTTCCAGGATTATAGGAAACATTTTAAAACATTGTATATCATCTGCTAACACCTGGAGGAATACTTCATTTCAGAAACTCTCCTTTTGTGAATCCCAAAAGACTGTTTTGTCTGCATATGACCCTTATGAACCTCAGTAATTGCACTCATCTATTGGATTATGGTACTTACTCGCGTATTTATGTTCTTGACTAGTTTGTGAGCTCCTCCAACAGCGACCCTGCCTGTTCATATTTGCACCCCCAGGACTTGGTGGGAGGAAGGCCCCTGGCTCATAACAGACCCTCAATAAACACTTATCAAATGAATGTATGAAATTGTGCATTCGTATTATACAAATGTGAGTGATGGCCTAATAGTCTAATGTTCCAGAAGACAGTGATTAAAATTCCTTAATCTGCTGTATACAACATCCAATTTAACTCATTTTTTGACTTTAACTCATTTTTATAACCTTAATCAAATTTTCATTATAAGGAGAGAAGCTTAAAAACTATGTCTCAATTTGGAAATAGGGTAACTGTCAATGAGAAAATGATTATTCTCTATGTTTAAAAGCTGTTTATTAAGCCCCAATATTTTGAACAAATTTACCAAAGGGGAAAAAGATATTATGCTTTTAAGAGCCTCAAATGGATTCGGCTAAGAAGTAATATAGATTTGCCCTGGAAACAGGTGCCTAAGGTTATGGAAAAATTGTAACCAGCAGATTAAACATTTATTGGAATGGAAGTCAGGTTAGATGGATGAGTCGTTCTATGCAGGATATTTCTGACAGGGGACCAGAGAAGGAAGAAAAGGGCATGAGGACTCTGTGTTGGTTGAGTTTTAGCTTTAGCTAAAACTCTCTGCTACAGGGAGTAGAGAGGGAGGGACTGGTTTTGCTTATATTGCTGAAGAGTCGCGAGGTAAAATGAAACACTAAGTATAGCAACTTACGTGATAAAGGCGTTTCACACTTAGTGGCCTGCCACCACCAAACCTCCTCCGCAGGCTCTTGGGGAGCCAGCAGGTAGAAACAGTAGGGCCCAGGCTTCCCTGTTAAATTCTATAAGTGAGAAACAGTAAACTCAGACTGGGTAAAAGTACTATTGAACACAGTTGGAGTAGCGAACTTGGTGCTTAGAATGTTCTTTCTTCTCAATCTTAAAAACAGTTCTTTTCCTTATATGTTCAGTGTAAAAACTTCACAATTTTAAAGAAAATTGATAGATAAAGAAGAAAATAAAATAATTACATATAGTCATGTGAATTAAAGACAATGTAAACTTGTATTTTGCATTGTTTCCTTTTGGTAAATCATAGATAATACATATTATTTTAATAACCTCATTTTTAAACTTAATAGTACAATGTAAGCATGTTTCTGAAACATTGCCTATTTGTCTGAATAGCTTTACTGGCAACATGATACTCTATTTCATGTTTGTATCCTTTATTTAACTGATTCCAGTGATTGGATATCTAGGTTATTTTCAGTTTTTACGATTATATACAACACTGGAATGGATTTTCTTTTACCTAAATCATTGTCCATGTCCATAATTATTTCTTTGGATCAATTCCAGGAAATGGAATTATTAGTCCAAAGATAATGATTTGATACACATTGTCAACTTAACCTTTGGAAAGGCTGTATCAGTTTTTATAACTGCTTCCTAGGAAAAAGTCAATACTGTTTATCATTGAAAACATTTGCCAATTTGATAGACAATGTGATATTTGCTTGTCTTAATTTGCATTCATTGATTACTATGGAGGCTAATTTTTTAAGTATTTAAAAATAATTTAATGGGTTTGGGATGTAGCTCAGCGATAGGCCACTTGCCTAACATGTGCAAGGCCCTGGGTTTGGTCCCTCTCATTGTAAAAAACAAAAGCTTATGATCGGCCATTTATATTTCTCTCAATTGATTTTGTGACCTTTGCCCATTTTTTAAATAGAGTGTTCTTTTCATTGATTTGCAAGATCTCTTTATATGTGATCACTGTCAGATTATAAATGACTTAATTCTTAGCAAGCACACTTGTTATCCTAGAACTGTGGGAGGCTGAGGCAGGAGGATCACTAGTTTGAGCCCAGGGTGAGTAACTTAGCGAGTTAGAGTTACCCAGTATCAGAATAAAAAATAAAATAAAATTTAAAAAAAGGCTAGAGATGTAGCTTAGTGCAAGGACCCTGGGTTCAACTCCCAGCACTGCACAATAGAACAAAAAATAAAAACAAAAAGACAAAAAAAAAAAAAGGAAAAAACAAAAACGCAAACCAAAACTAAAGCAAACAACTAAAACCCCCTACTTCTTTACAGGTTCTTTAGTTCTGAAACGGTAGCTCATGAATTCAGTTTGTCTAGTGGGAAGAGTGGCTGTGCGACCATTTTCCACCCTTCCACGTCCTGCGCTGCCGCGGGGCCCCTGAATATCCGGTTGCCAGAGAAGCCGTGTTCGTAGCTCTGTAGCAGAAAATTTAGGCTCAGTGCTAAGTGCCAGGAGTTTGCCTCTGAGTTGCCAAACCACTGAACCTCATCTGAGGACCGCGGTTTTCAACCCATCCAGCTCTTCCTTCGTTCCTGTTTCCGATAGGGACAAGTTCTAGAGTTCAGACTCTCTAGGGGCTGCCATGTCTTCTTCCAGAATAAAGACCAGGAGAAATATCAGCTTTAAAATCTGGTAGTTTGGCTGGCTCCACTCCGTGTGGACGCTTGTTAGAAGTCACAGTATTCTACACAAGCGATAGACAGGACCTGCAGCTTCTCCCAGGGGATTGGGTTTGAAAAGCACACATCCGGCAGTTCCAGCGCTGTAATTTAAGCACAGAGTTTCCACAAGTGTTTTTGTTTTCGGATTTTCCACAATCATCAATCTTTTGCTAACCTTGGTGATTCAACTTCTCTACTCCCCCCTCCCGGATATCTTAAAGTGCACCTCTGCCTTTGTTTGATTTCATTGTAAACACTTTGGTATGCTTCACTAACTGACTGAGAAAACGTTCTGTGCTGGGCGTGGTGGTGCACAGCCCTGTAATCCCAGCACTCCGGGAGGCTGAGGCAGGATTGCGAGTTTGAGTCGGATTTGAGAAATTTAGTGAGACCCTGTGTCAAAACAATAGATAAAAGGGGCTGGGGATGTAGCTCAGAGTGAAGGCCCTGGGTTCAACCCCAAGTACAGTCAAGAACAAAACAGACACCTTTATAAACATACTCAATAAGTTTTATCATACCTAACACAAATAATAATTTTCTATTACATAAATCTTATTTATAGTACTTATTTTCTGAGTTTCTCAAGGTTGTTTTGCTTTTGATTTATCTAACTTGGAAGCCAGGATAGGTCCACCCATTATATCTGACTGCGATGTCTCTCAAGGCTGTTTGATTAAAGCAGCTCATCTCTTGGTTTCTTTCCGTATTATTGATTTATTGGATAAACTGGGTCATTTGCCTTGACAATATCCCAATTTCTGGGTTGTGGTGTTCTTTAATTTCTTCTTTTCTTTGTAATCAGAACCCCGAGGACTGATTAGATTCAAGTTCAGTATTTTTAGGTTAAACTATTTCACAGTTGTCGTGTGTACATCCCACCGCATTTCACTATAATGCACCTCACACCTGACTATCTCACCTTTAAGGAAGTTGTGAGTGATCAGTGAATTAAGGGGCTGTAGACATAGTCTTCCCACTGTTCAGTTCCGCACAGGCATTTCACCTAGTAATTTTGGCATTCATCGATGTATGTCGTTTGAGTTCATCATTCCATTATGAGTTGCGAAATGGAGATTTGCAATCCTATTA
>PVJO010016763.1:0-41032 GCA_004026905.1 Hystrix cristata
GATGTAGAGATTGTGAGAGATGGAGACTGGCAACATCTGCTTTTCTTCATAATTAGAGCCAAACTGCTCTGGGAAGTAATTCAGTGCTGTGGGACAACATTACACAGTAGTGTCTGGTTTCCATATTTTGTACAGCATAGTGAGTAAGACATAATTCAACAGTGATAATTTTCCTACAGGAGGTGGCTACTGCCAAAGGATAAGAAATAACATTTATTTTCTCAAGATCTGGGCGTGAGTTCTACTTCTACACTCTTTTGCAATCTCCACCCAAAATGTTTAGGTTAGCTATTTTTACACCGCACAAAAATAAAGATTAGATAAGTGTTTAGTATTTAACTAACATTTTTGCAGATGCAACTTGAGAGTCCAGGTCTCAAAAAACGGGTTCCTTACATCAGCTCTGTTGAGAACCTAGTAGAGTAGTATCCCCATATGTGGGGGATACAGCCCAAGACTCCCAATGGACGTCTGAAACCACATATAGTGCCAAACCCTGTATACGGTATATTATGTTTTCCTATACATGCATATCTAGAGAGCAACTTTCACCTTTTCACTTAGAGGAACCACTTTATGGCTTCTCTTGGGTGTGTCCAAATTGCCAGCATCACTATTCTCGCACATCGGGGGCATTACTAGGTAACACGGGGCTGCTGGATCAGTGTGATCCTGTGACAATCTATACCCAAGAGGGCTATTGAGCGGCTATTGCACAGGGGGAGTATACACTGTGGATACAGGAGACAGGATGATTCACACACTGGGCGCGCTGGAGAGGCACAGTGAGTTTTTACCACGCTGCTCAGAATCACATGCGACTGAAAACATATAAACTGTTTATTTCTGGATTATTTCATTTCATATTTTTGGACTTCCATTGATGAAAAGTAATCGAAACCACGGGAAGTGAAATTGTGGATAAGGGAGGGACTGTAGTATTGATGCAGAGAACGCAATGGACAACTTTGGGCAAAATACTCTGTTTAGATTTTAAGGGGACGTGATATTCTTTTTGTGCAAATCAGAGTAAACTAGATTAACTAAAAAAATTCCTTTCTCCCGATGTAGTTAACATAGTTTTATTCTCTCAGGGAAACAACTCAAAAAGACACCAAAATGGGGCAAAATGTCACCTCCTGTGCTCGATACCACCACTGAGTCTCAAGAAACACTCCATTTTATAGAGGAAAAGACTGAGACTCAGAGAGGCTAAGTGACTGGCCAAGGTCTGACAGCTGGTCCATGACAGTGGATTACTTCAAATCTAGTCACGGTTTACCTCTTATTCAGATTTGCTGTCCTGATAGAGCTCATCATGGGGACTATGTGGGTTACTCATTCGTGTTCTTGTTTCTTTCTTTGTATCTTGTTTGTTCCACACTTGGAGAATGCCAGTTAGCATCCTGCTTGTTTTCGCTACTGTGTCCCTTGTATCCAAAAAACACAATAGGCCTCTAATCATTGTTTCTTAAATAGATGAGTAAAGCCAAGGAAAATGGGCTCTAGTCAGAACTTCCAGGGTCAAGATCTCTCTAAATCTTACCTACAAGTTTTCCCTGGAGTTGGGGCACCTGCACTCAGCGCAAACCCCAGAATTAGCCTCCAAACCCTCCAAGCAGATTTTGCATGCACTGAACTATTTTCCTCATTTGGACCTTCAACTTTTCTTTAGTAACTGAACACAAAGCTGTGATAGAACAGATTCTAGTCTTCTCTTGACTTCAATTCTATGGTTAAGATGTCCAGTTGATCTTTGGTTAAAGAGAAATTGGAATGATTTCTCAGGAGACACAATGTGTTCTTCTTGTCCCTGGACTTCAGGAAGGCAGCATGTGCCAGGATCATCATCTTTCTGGTCATTTTTACCATTCTGGGTCCTTTCTGGTTTTCTTTACTGTAAATCTGCATTTATTCCTGACCATCACCCGCATAAGGCAGAGAAAAAAATGGAGGAAGGCTTGGCCCACTGTGGGCCTGTGTCACAGTGACACAGCTGGAAAGTGACACTGGAGGAATTTGGATCAAGGTAAATCTGACTTTAGGTATCACCCTTTTCTATATTCACATGTAATGGAAAGCTGACAGCTGCCATGACTGTTCTTTTTGTCTTAGTCACAATGACTGCCAGAGACTAGGGTGGTCTTCAGCCAGCTTTAGGGTATGCTTTTCTAAAAATACAGGAGAAGGGGAAGGATGGGGAAGATAATTAAGATAAAAGAAGCAAGTTGGGTTATGTAAACGTACCCACTTCCCAAGATGATTGTGAAATGTATGCACTGCAGACATGTACTAACCAAAAAAAATATGATTGTGTGGCATTCTTTGTTTTCCATTAGGCTTAAGCTTCCTAACAGCAGAGGCCTTTATATATGGAAAACTGTGTAGCAAGGATGCTGTGTGTGTGTGTGTGTGTGGTGTTAAATGCCACCCCCGACCCCCTATTTATAGTCCCAGGGTAGTTTGAGGACTTTCTGCTGGTATGATTCACCCCAGACCACGCCAGAATCAGCAGCTGGCTCCCCACGGAAGGCAGCCCCTCTTGTCACCTCCACGGCCCATTCTCCACACAGATGGACGGTTTCATCTTCCGCTTCTGCCACCAAGCTGCCTTTCTCCCCACAGGATTTTGTAACTGAGTCTGACCAAAGTAAATCTGATGTAGGCTGGCTGGGCTGTCTCATTTTAGCGCAGGAAATGGCACCGTCCATCACTGTTCAGGTTTTTCCTGAGAAAGGCTGCAGGTTCAGGGGACAGTCTGTCATTTTCTAAAAGGCACATTCTGTTCTTCAAGGCAAGAAGGCAGATTTGTCTGAAGTTGACTACACTAGGAATAATTTTTCTGAATTTTTATGGGTTACAAAAAATGAGAATATGTAAATAGCATATCACTCATGCAAAGTGAACTGATAATAACAAGTGCCATGGGGAGGATTATCATTTCTGTCATTTATCAAGCAGTTATTAAATGCCATGTTGCACTTAACATTCCCTCTCCTCATTCTCACATTAGTTCTCTGGAGTGAGTGAGTACTGCGGTTACCTCTGTTCTCCAGAGGCTCGGAGATGTTAAGGATCTGCCCAAGGTCATAGCTGGGAGGTGGTAGAAGTGAAATTGAACCTAGTGGAACTTCTGCATTTAGGAAGCTTAAGGCTAATGGTTTCCTAGCTGGTGCTATTTTGCTTCCTCAGGGTCATTTGACAATGTCTGGAGAGATTTAAAAAAATTAGTTCTTTTATTTTTATTTTTTATTAATATGTAATAATTGCACACATTTATAGGGTGCAGTGTGATTTTTAGCTTCCACATGTAAGAGAGGACATGTTGTAATTGTCCTTCAGTGTCTGACCTATTTCACTTAATACAATGTCCTCCAGTTCCATCCACTTTGCAGCGAATGATAGTATATCATTCTTTTTGTACCCAAGTAATGTTTCGATGTGTATATATACCGTGTTTTCCTGATCCATTCATCCACTGGTGGGCACTTGGGTTGATTCCATGTTAAGGCTATTGTGAATGATGCTGCAGTAAACATGGGATACAAACATTTCTTTGATGATTTCATTTCCTTTGGATATACAACCAGAAATAGGATAGATGGTGTTATCGCTTATATCTAGATATCCCCCTAAAGCCTCATGTGCTCATAGATGAGGCTTTTGGGAGGTGACTGGATTCTGGTGTGTGCTACTGGATTAGTCCACTAATGGTTTATAGCTGGGTGTGATGTTGGCAGGTGAAGCCTGGTGGGAAGAGGCATGTTACTGTGGCCATGACCTGGAATGCTACATATCCCTCCTCCTCCTCCCTTCACATTTACCCCTCCTCCTGCCTGCCATTCTGTGGGCAAGTCTCCTCTGCAATACCCCTCAGCCACGCTGCCCTGCCTTGGAGGCAGCAATGGACTGAAATCTCTCTGAGCTAAGATAAATCTCTCTTCCTTTAATTTGTGGGTATTGGGTATTTTGTCCCAGCAATGGGAAAGAAACTGAGAGAGCTGGGTCATATGGTAAATCGATTATTAGTTTTTTGAGGAATCTCTGTACTGTCCTCCACGATAACTGTGCTAGTTTACAACCTCACCAGCAGTGTGTGAGTGTCCCCTTTCTCCCACAGGCTTGTCAACAGTCGTTGTCTTTTTTCATAACGGCCATTCTAATGGGGTGGGACAATATCACTGTACTTCTTATTACATTTCCTTAATGGCTAATGGTAGTGACCATATTTTCGTGTATTTGTCGAGTACTTGTACTTCTTTTTTTTGAGCAATATCCATACAACTTGTTCATTTTTAATTGCGCTACTGTTTTTTATTGAGTTTGTTGAGTTCCTCATATATTCTGGGTTCCATGTACAATATACGCATTCCTTGGATGGTAATCTTTGGTCAGACCAGTAGTTTGTAGATGTTTTCTCTCATTTTGTAGGGCTGTGTCTTCACTCTGCTGATAGTCCTCTTTGCTTTGCAGAGCTGCTGAGTTCTATAATTCCATTTGTTTACTTTTGCTTTTGTTGCTTGAACTTTGGGGGTTTTATTATAAATGCATGGCTTGTACTGATGTCTTGACACATTTTCACTATGTTTTCTTTTAGGATTTCATAGTTTCGTGTCTTATGTTTAGGTTAGGTCCATTTTGATTTGAATTTTCTATGGGGTGAGAAAGAGGAGTCAAATTTCAGTCTTCTGTCTGTGAATACCCAGTTTGTCCAGTACCTCTTACTGAAGAGGGACTCCCTTCTCCAGTGTATGTTTTTGGCATCTTTGTTGAGAATCAATTGGTTGTAGCTGTGTGGGCTTATTTCTGGGATCTCTATTCTGTTCTATTGATCCATGTGTCAGTTTTTATGTCAGTACTGTATTGTTTTGGCTACAGTGACTCTAATATGTCTTGAAATCAGGCATTGCGATGCATCTAGCTTTATTCTTTTTGCTTAAGTTTATTTTGGCTGTTTGAGGTCTTTTGTGCTTGCATGTGAAGTTTAGAGTTTTTTTTTTTTCTGTTTCTGTGAAGAATGGCACTGGTACTTTATGAGGATTGCAAAGAGTCGGAAAATGGCTTTGGATGGTGTGGACATTTTAACAATATTCATTTTTCCAACCCGTGGACATGAGAGGTCATTCCAATTTTCTCATTTCCTTCACTTTTTTTCATCAGTGTTTTGTAATTTTCATGGAAGAGTTCTTTACTTCTGTGCCTAAGTTTATTCCTAGTTTTATTTTTGTAGCTATAGTGAGTGGGATTGCTTTCATGATTTCTTTATCAGCAAGTTTATTATTGGTACATACAATACTATTGATTTTTGAATATTGATTTTATATCTAGCCTATTTCACTCCCTTTCTATTTGTATGCTATTCATTTCTTTCCTTGCTTAATTGCTCTGGCTAAAACTTCCCTTACTAGAGTGAATAAGAGTAGTAAGAGTGGACATCTTGCACTGTTCTAGACCTTAGAGGAAATGCTTTGAGTTTTTTCCATTCAGGGTGATGTTGGCTATGGTTTTGTCATGGACAGCCTTATTATGTTGAGGTACATTCCTTCTGTATCTAATTTGTTCAGTTTTGTTTTAATCATGAAGCAATGTTGTATTTTATCAAACCCCCTTTCTGCATCTATTGAGATAATCACAATTTTTATTCCGTTCTTGCAATATATTACTTTTGTTGACCTGTATATCTCAAATCATTCTTGTATCCCTGGGACAAATCCCACTGAATCATTGTAAATAATCTTTGTGATGTTCTGTTGGATCCATTGGATTCAGTTTGCGAGAATTTTGTTAGGAGTTTTGTATTTGTGTTCCTCAGGAATATTGGCCACTGTTTTATTTTTTTCTTGTTCTGTCTTTGTCTTGCTATCAGGGTAATACTAGCATTGTAGCATGAGTTTGGAGAGCCCCTTCCATTTCCATTTTCTGAATAGTTTGAGAGGAACTAGTTTTCCTTGAAAGTTTGGGAGGATTAAGCAGAAAGCCATCTGGTCCTTGGCTTTTCCGTGTGGGGAAAATTTTTATTACCGAGTCAATCTCCTTACTCATTACTTTGTTTTATAAAAGTTTTTGGTCCATAAAGAATTTGTAAAGATAGTTCAGACAGTCACCACATCCAGTTTGCTCTAATATTAACATCTTTCATGTTAACAAGATGTTGATCTGCGTACAATACAATTGTATGATATAATCATTATGGTATATTTATAGCAATTAATGGAGTGATAATAATAAAGTATTAAAGAAATTCTCTGCTTTTTTCAGATTGCATTATCTCTATCTGATCTCTCTTTTCTTTTCCAGGATCTCATCTAGGACATACATTCTTTTCATCTGTCTCCTTAGTCTTCTCCCAGCAATGACAGCTTTTCAGATTTTCTGTGTTTTGATGACCTTGACAATGTCAACAAGTACTGGTACAGATATTTTGTGGAATGTCCCTCAATTTGGACTTGTGTGATGTTCTTCTCATGATTAGATTCGGCTTAACAGTTTTGGAAGGAAGACGATGGATATAAAGTGTCATTCTCATCACATCATATCAAGGGCACAGACTGTGGACACAACTTATCACTGTTGATGTTGACCTTGCTCACCTCTCTGACATTGCATTTGTCAGGTCTCTGTACTGTAAAATTACTCTTTTTGTCTCTTCTTTCCATACTGCGCACTTTGGAAGGAAGTCACTATGTGTCACTCACACATATTATGTAGCACCTACTTGATGGCTGAGCATCTACATAAATTATTTGGAATTTTTCTGCAAGGAGGTTTGTCCATTATCTCCTTTTATTTAATTATTTGATCATTTTTTATATTAATATGGACTCATGAATACTTATTTTATACTTTATACTATGATCCAACACTATTTTTTACTCAAATTGCTGCAGCTTTGGTCACTGAGCACTGTTTCAGTGGGCTCCTGTGTCCCTTTGTTGTATCGAATGATTTCATGAGGGTGTGTATTTTGATAACTTCTTTCTTTCTGACTCTACAAGATGTACCAGGCTCATCTTGCATATTCCATACCATTGCACAGAATCCGCTAGCTCCCTGCAAATATATTTGGTCAACATGTTTTGGGGAATATAATATTGGCGTTTGCTGGGTAAAGGCCAGCGACACTGCAGGACACCCTCCTCCCTCATGGCAAAGAATCATCTGGATGAAATTGTCAACGGTGTCACGGCTGAGAAACCCCACTCCGTCGTCTGATACAAGTTAAAGTGTGTCATCTTGATAATTACTATTTCTTCTTTATCTAATGTTTTTTGGTGAAAATGTAGGAAAAGTGGATACACAGTCCATGGACATCATACCATGCTCTACTCAGAGTTAAATCATCAGGCTAAACAATTTAAAGATTCTTCTTCTTTTTCTTTTACTTCTGTGACTGTTCCTTGCCTTTCTACTTGTGCAAAGTAGGAATCATATCTGACAAAAAAGGAAGGGTTTTAAAAATAAAGAACATAAGACAGAAAGAGTGATTAGCAAAAATAAAAATTCAGCATTTCCTGTATTAAAATTAAAAGTGGGCAGGTCTGTCATGTTTACCTCATCCCCTTCTAGCAAACTCTCCTTGGTATGAAGTAGTAAAATTCCTTTCTAATCCTTCTCTGTAGAAGCATATTTTAGAAATCACCCTGGAGAAATTATATGGCCCCAAAATATAACAGTCCATGGTAAGAGGAGCAGATCTGTGGCTTCTTTCTGTCTTCTCCTGATTAAGTATCAGAAGTTTAGAGTGAGCAGCAATGACTGCCTTGTTTTTGTTGTTACAAGTCTCTGACACTTGTTCACATCCCATTTTTGTTTGTAATCGATTTTCACATTAAAATAACTTCCGGCTAGTAGAGCTTGCATGTTTTCTGTTATGCACATTCATTCTGTTTTTGGAATAGAGTAAGTAATTTATCCTTCTCACTTTTACCACTACTGAGAGAACATGCACAGTCTTGCAAACAAGAGAATAAAGGAACAAACCTATGAATGAAGCCAAAGCTGGGACATTCGGAGAAAGTCAGTGCCCATGATGTATGCCTGTTCAATCTCTGGGACACCCAAGCATGTCCTTAGCAGACTGAGACAGATTTGGAGAGAGTGAATTACCATCTAATGTGGATTTCCTTTCCCCTGACCCTCATCCAACACACACAGTGATTCATGGTTGGGAGGCAACCATGTGCAGGGGAAAGCAGAGGGCTTTGATAATTGTCTAGTACTGGCTCAGTCATTGTCTGGCTGTGTGACTCAAGGCCAGTCACTTAATCTCTTTGAGTTGCCTGGATACTTATTCGTATGTGTAGGCTAATGTTAGCTACCTTACATAGAGTTGTGGGGAGAAATGAAATGGTGACTATAAAGTATTCTCACAGTGCTACATAACATAGATGCTCCAAAACGTACACTGATCAGACATACCTCTCTATACACACAAGTACACTGACAGGGTAATTAAAAGAGAAACATATTTCTGAGAAAAAGTGAAGCGCAGACAAGGTAGCTCACTGCTCCTCATCTTGGTTTCTTCATTTATAAGTCATAATGTGGGAAAAGATGATTTTTAAACTTCTAGAGTTGCCAAAATCCTGAAATTCTATGATTCTATTAAATATGCATCAAAATAATGAACATTAGCTCCCCCCACACGTGCACACTCCCACAGGGATGTGCATAGGTCGTAGATTTCACCCATTCTCATGGCGCCTCCAAATGGAGTGCACAGAGAGAATGCTCAACTGCCCTACTGATCCTCCACCTTTGGAATCCACTTTTTGCTTTTCCTCAGTCAGGAGACTTGAGGATGCAGACCCGGCAAAGGGCAAAGATGGGCAGACCAGGAAAGCACAAGTGGAAGAGGAATATTTAGTGAGAGAATCTTTTTGTCCACAATAAAGACACGGGAAAAAGAAGGCTAGGTTTGTGGAGAGTTGTGAGGGTGGGTAAGCAGGAGGCAAATGAGAGATCCTCGGAGCTCTGGGCATGTGGAGAGAAGAAAGGTGATGCAATAAATGTTGAAACTTTCCATTGAAGCTTTTGGATTGTCTTATGAATCTCAGCCTAGGATGAAGTTCTACCTTTGCGTTTTCAACACAGCTGTGTGATGGCCTGCTCCATGTTTCCCTTTGAATATCTAATGAGCATATTAACATAACCCATCCAAACCCAAACCCCAAGTATTTACTCTAGTACAGCTTTTCTTACCATCTTTTCTATCTCAGTTGAGGGCACTTTGATGCCTTAAATGGTTCAGGCAAAGTCTTAGAGTCCACTTTACTGTAATTTTTCTCCCACATTCATAGCCACATGTTAGGAAATTTTAGTCAGTGCTACTGTCAAATAACCAAGCAGAATCCTATCATTTTGCATCACTTGCATGCTACCACCTTGTCCAGATCAGCTCACCTCTTGCCTTCAAGATTGCAAGAGCACCTGGCCGCTTTCCCTGGTTGTGCCTTGGTGCATCAGCAGACCATGAGGGTTACCATGGAGGTCAGGGACTGTCGTCTCCCTGCTCAGAACCTTCCAATTACCCCTGCACAGTGTGACGGTGGCTTTTATGTGACAGCACAGCAGGTGAGATTACATTAAACCCAAAAGTTCCTGCCCCTGAAAGGAAGTGGTTGACAGAATGAAGAGACAATGTATAGACTGGAAAAATATATCTGCAAACTGTACCTGTGATAAGGAGTTAGTGCCCAAGACACATAATGAATATACACCACTCAGTAGTAAGAAAACAAATAACCTGCTGAAAAAATAGACAATGGACCTACATGGCTAATAGGTGTATGAAAGAAGATGCTCAACATTACTAACCATGAGGGAAAGGCAAATTAAAATCATAATGGGTTATAACCTTATACCCGTTAAAATGGCTATTACCAAAAAAATGAACAAAAACAAGTATTAGCAAGGATGTGATAGAAATGTAAGTAAGCACAGCAATAAGGGAAAACATACGTAAGTTCCTCTAAAATAAAATCAGAACTACTGCACGACCCAGAAATCCTGCTACAGGTTACGTATATATCCAAAGGAAATGAAGCCAGTATCTTGAAGATGTGTCTACACCACCATGTTTATTGCAGAATTATTCATGATAGTCCAGACATGGAATTAGTCTAAGTGGACATAAATCGATAAAGGGATAAAGAAAATATATACACAGTGGAATATTATTCAGTCTTCAAAGGAAGGAAATCCTGTCATTTAAAAGTATGTTCTTATTTTTAATTGACACATAGTGATTATATATATTTATATGGTACAGTGTGACATTTCAGTGCATACACACAATGTGCAATAATCAGATTAGGGTAGTTGGTTGCATACCTGCAAAACCCATACATATGTCATTTTTTGTGTGTGTGCGCTGGGAACATTCAAACCTCTCTTCCGCTAGCTAGAAAATCCTGTCTTTTGTGAAAATATGAATGGACTTGAAGGACAATATGTTAAGAGAAATAAGCCACACACAGAAAGACAGGTCCTGCATAATTTCACTTGCATATAGAATAAAAAATTAATCAAATTCAGCTTGGTATGGAGACTCATGCCTATAATCCTGGCTCTTTGTGAGGCTGAGGCAGGGGGATTGTACCAGGCAACTTAGTGACTTAGAAACCACTCTGTTTTCTAAGTAAGTAAGTAAGTAAGTAAATAAATGAATGGCGGGGGATGTAGCTCAATGTGAAGGCCCTGAGTTCAATCTGCAGTACCACCAAAAGAAAAACGTCAAACTCATAGAAACAGAATCAAATAGTGATTATTAAAAGTCTGTGAGAAACTCGAAGTGTAAATAAGGACAAAAATGTATAATATATACTGGGAAAAGGGAAGAAATTGTTCAAAAGGGAAGGGGAACAAGAGAGGGGGGAGAAATTGTTCAAAAGGAAAGGAAAGGACAAGAAAAAAGAATAGAAGGAAAAAAAATGGAAACAGACCTTTTGTAAATAAGGACAGGAAGAGGGGTTGAAGGGAGGGGAAGAAAAGGGGAAAAAAAAGTAGCAAGATACATCATACACAGGTACAAATTCCCTATGATGAATGTGATCATTATGTAGATCTAAAACTAAAATTTAAAAAAATTTTTAAAAAAAGCCTGGGGGATAGAACAGCTGGGGAGATAGTGGTCAAAGGACACAAAATTTCAGCTAGGCAAGAGTAATAAGTTTAAGAGATCCGCAGTACGTCATAGCAACTGTAGTTAATGACAATATAGCACAGTGATGGTGGACCTTTCCGAGATTTCAGGGATGTACACTGTGGACTGCAGCCCGTGTGCTGCAGGTTTGGCACTACTGATATGTAGTAGTGCATACTCACAATCTGCTGAAAGAGTAGATACTAAGTGTTCTCACCATTAAAAAAAAAGATAAAAATATGAGGTTAAGCACGTGTGAAATAGCTTGATTTAGCCATTCTGCAGTATACACATCCATCAAACCACTGCGTGGTACACCATAGACACACAGATGATTTTTTGTGCTGATTAAAACAATTTTAGTGTCATCCTGACGAGGTCACGGGGTACCACATACAGCCATGCACAGTATCATGACATTGAGGCCGAGGAGGGACTGTATACATGGTGATGGTCCCCTAAAGGGTGCGAGCTAGCAGTGTCATAGCTGTCTTGGTTTGTGTCAGGACCCTGATGTTCACACATGAAAGAATTGCCAAACAACACATTTCTCAGAATGTATTCATTGTTAACTAATGTGATTATTCATAGTCATACATGATTCTGGGTGTGCCTATGAGGGCATTTTTAGACAGACTTTCCACTTAAATGAGTAAACTGATTAAAACATATTGCCTGTCTTAATAGGGGTGGGCCTCATTCAGTCAGTTGAAGGCCTGAATAAAACAAAAAGGTTTACCTTTTACCTCCCTCAAATAAGACAGAATTCCTCCTATCTGATTGCCTTTGAGCTGGGAAATGTTTTTATTTTTTTGGTTTTTTCCTATTTTAGGGGTGTTGAAATATCAACTTTCCCTGGGTTTTGAGCTTGCTGGGCTCAAACTGGACTGGAACTATTCTGGGGGTTCTCTTGGCTCTCCAGTCTGCTGGTTGCAGATCTTGGGACTTGTCAGCCTCCATAATCATATAACCCAATTCCTCCTTTCTCCCCCTCTCTTTCTCTCTCTCGATCTTTCTCTGTCTGTCTGTCTTTTTCTCTCTCTCTCTCTCACACACACACACACACACACACACACACACATACACACACACACACTATGCTGTTTCTCTGGAGACTTCTACCTCTTATGCAAATTAAATCTAAGATTGTTACAGTGGTGTCCACGGACCTTATCTTCACATTTCAGTCTGTTCACTCCTTTGGTCCAAGAGCCAGAAAACTTCTCCATACGCAAACCTGATTTTATGATTAAAATGTGCATGGAACACAGCTTCGCCCTCACTATTCACTTACATGTCATCTGTGGCTGCTTTCCTACCATAATGGCAGAGGTGAGTGGTGTGATGGAAACTATATGGTGCTCAAAACTGAGAAGCTTTTGCTCTGGTCCTTTATAGAAAGAGATTGGTGAGCCCTGCCGAAGGCCCAAACTGGCTGCTTTGCAGAGCCCTGTACCTGTGTGCCTATTCCTCCACCTCGGTGCCTTTGCACTTGCTGTTCCCTCTGTCTGGGAAGTTCTTCCCTCTGATATCTGCATGACTCATTCCGTCACCTCTGTGACAGGTGTAGTAGAAGGTCAACAACTTGATCGGCTTGGGAGGTGCCTGAAGAATTGGTGAGGTACTCTGCTGGATGTGCCCAGGTAGGTCATGGGGGTGTGGCCACAGCGTCTGTCTCGTCCCTTGCTGCTTCCTTCCTGGAACTCTACCCTGATCTGCTTCCCAACTAAGCATCTGTGCTCCACCAGGCCCTTCCTCCATGATGTTTCTGCCTTGGAGCCAGCCAACTATGGACTGAATCCATTGAAACTGTGAGCCAAATTAAACCTCTCCTCCTTTAAATTGTGGGTGTTGAGTACGAGAGAAAGTTCACATGGTAATGAGAAAGCTGACTAATACAACCTCCTTCAAATTTTGGTCAAAAGTCACCATCTTAGAGAAGTTCTGTACTGTCAGTACTCCCAAGTCCTCTTTCTTGCTATTTTTCTCTGTATCACTGATCTCATATTGTCCCTTATATATTTTACTTATTTTGTGTGTCATCTGCATTTCCCCATTTAGTGTAAATCCCTGAGACTGTGCTAAAATGTTAACTTGTTCATTGTTCTTGGAGTAGTAGTTGGCGTAGAAATGTGGAATGAGTGAAGGAATCCATCATAATCTATTTCTAGACAGTCTCACTATGCTTCTTGAGTTAGAATGCCATGGCCCACAAACACAGATTCACTAGGCCTCACATGTTTATCTAGCCATGTTATTCTGCATGGAATCACACTGAATGCAACAGCAGTCAAACAAAATATAATAGAAGTATATTCTGTTTCCCCAAAAACTCTAGACAAGGAGGGAATGCTTTAGCCACCATGATATTTCCTTTTACTCTTTTTGTGACAAATCTCCCACTCTTATAAGCATGTAAGGTCCTTTGCTTACTCCCTGGCTCTTTAAGACTTTCTCTGAAATGACCATATTTACTTTTTCTGGTCTTATTATCTTCTGATCCCCTTCTGTTTGTTCATACCATCTCAATCTAATCCTTTAATTCCATTTAGTAAATAGAAATGGAAAGAATAAAAAAGAGAGATCAACCTCTGGCATAGAGGTTTTGGACAAAAATAAGTTCCCCCAAGGAGTACACACTTGCCTGTTTTATTAAACACCTCCGGAGAACCTGCTGGGCAGCTCTGAACCTCTGCTTCTCCTCACCGAAGCAGACTCTGATGGGCTTGCCTGGTGGGGATGAATGGAAGGGTTGTGAGGATTTGGTGACCTTTCTCTGAGATCCTCTGTTATGTTCTTATTTAATTATCTGTGCAGTATGAACCAACATATTTTTGTACCTCTTTCCTGAATGCACTATCACATCCCTATATACAGATATAAGTGTAGACAAAGATTTAGTTGATATGCCCCATCATTACTTGGTCTCTAAGGCCAGCTGGTTCTGGGACTCCTCACAAATACCCGAATCTTCAGAGACTCTAGTCTCTTACACAAAGCGTGATATTATTAGCGTATAACATATGCACATCTTCTGTATTAATTAATCTTCCTGTTGTTGAGACCAGTACTTGACACCCACAATTTAAAGGAGGAGAGGTTTAATTTGGCTTATGGTTTCAAGAGATAGAGTCTATGATTGGCTGGTTCCAAGGCAGCAATATCATGGCAGAAGAGCATGGTGGAACAAAGATGCTTAGTTCATGGTAGTTAGGAAGTAGAGCAGGGCAACAGTGCCAGAGAGGATGTGCCCAGGGAACAGATACAATATCTGTCTTAATTACTTCCCTTCTTACTGAGTCAAAATATCTAACACTCATTACAGGAGGAGAGGTTTATTTTGGTCCATGTTTCAGTCCACGGTTAGCTGTATCCAAGGAAGGATGGCACGGCAGAGGAGAGTTGCTCATGGCATGGCAGACAGGAAGCAGAGAGACAGGGAGGAGACTGGGAGACAAACCCTTTAGGCCACACCCCCAGTGACCCACCTCTTTGACCAGACTCCACCTCCTAACAACAAGTCAAGTATACAGCTTCCATAATCCAATTGCCTTTCAAAAACCTCACCTCTGAGTGCATGAGGCTCTCGGGGGACATCTAGACATAAACTATAACATTCTGCCCCTGTCCCCCCAAAGACTCATGCACATTCCTTTATACAAAATGCATTTAGTCGGCTCTAGGAGTTGCCAAAGCCCTAATAGTTTTGGCATTGCTGAAAAGTTCAAGTCCAAAGTCTCCTCTGAGACGTAAGGCACACTCTTAGCTGTGAGCCTTTGTAGAAATCAAAAGAAGGTTAAAGTTTGCCAACATACAAAGGCACAGGGAGGAGGAATAAGGGGACAGAAACCAGTGGGACCAAAGTAAGGCTGAAATCCAGAAGGCCAACATTAAATCCTATAGTTCCATGTTCAGTACGCATGGTAAACTGTCATAAGATGTGAACTCCAAAGGGATTGGGAAGCCCTTACCCTACAGCGTTGGCTATTGTTGTAGCTGTCATGGCTTATCTCTTGGGCTGGCTTCACTCACTTGCAGCTTTCCTCAAATGTTTCACGTTCCTGACTTCTCTAACTTTCTGGGGTTTCTACTGTACTTTTGGCTTCACACTCTTCCCTGTCAGGGGCACACTGCCCTGTCAGGGACACACTGTCTAGCCTTCCAAGTCTTCTTATGAAATCTGGGTGGTAGCCTCCCTAACACCACAACTCTTTCATTCTCCGCTTGTAAAACCATTACCAGCTTGATGGTCCCAAAGTCTGTTACCAGCTTGAGTAGTAGCCAGACTCCCTTGAATCATGGCTACAGAGGCCTTCAAATGCCTGGATGGCTGAACACTATGAACCGTGTCCTGGGGAACAAATTTCCTAGGCAGCTGTTCTTAAGCAGGGTGCTCTTGGGCTTTCTTTGCAAAGCAGTTTTTCTTAGTAGGAACTTTGAGCCCATGAAGGGCCTTGCTAGTTCTTACATGCCCCTAAGCCATTTTTTCTTTTATTCTGATCCAAAGCACTTGGCTTCTTTTTGATGCTAATATTTCAGAAACTAAATTCTTTTCTGCTCCAGTTTTACAGATCCCTTTCTGATAAAACTCAAAACAATTTAAAATCACTCAGCTTTACCATTTGTTCTTAATTCTCAATGTAGAGCTGGCTAAAAGACCCCAACAGTACCCATGGCACAGCATAAACATTTGGCTGCCTTGAAAGTTCCTTTGCCAGATTAATCAGTCTGCCACCCTTAACCTCAGTCTCCTGTAAAGTCTCAGGACATAAGCATAATATAGACAAATTTTCTGCCACAGCATAATGCACGTGGCCTGGAGTCCAACTGCCAAGGAAGTCATTGATCCCAGTTGAAACCTCCTTAGCCTGGTCTTTACCATCTGCATTTCTATCACCATTCTGGTCTTCTGAGCTTTGAAAACAATTTTCCATCAAGCTCAGTTCACAGCATTCTAGAGCTTATCCAGCTGGCATCTCCAAACCTTTCCCAAATCTCCCACAATCAAGTTCCAAAGGCTTCTGAACCACATGCTCAGTAGCATTACAGCAATGGCTACTTTTGGTACCAAAATCTGTCTTAGTTACTTTCCTTGGTGCTGATACAAAATAGCCCACACCCACAATTTAAGGAAGAGAGGTTTATTTTGGCTCACATTTCAGTCCATAGTTAGTTGGCTCCAAGGCAGGATGGCATGGCAAAAGGGCATGGTGGTGTAGAAGTGCTTATAACATAGCAAACAGGAAGAGGAAGGAACGAGAGGAGAGCAGGAGGGTGATAAACTCTCCTAGGTCATGCCCCAGTGACCTGCCTCTTTTGACCAGACCCTGCTTCCTAGCAGCATGCCAGCTATAGTGCCCACCATAACCCAATTACCTTCCAAAAGCACTATGAGTGCATGTGGCTCCTGAGGGACATCTACATATAAACCATAACACTACCCAAGGTCATCTCTCTCTGACCCATCCAGATACACTCAGAAATGAGCCCCACCAATCCCCTAGGCAACTTCCAAGTCAATTAAATTTACCTAATGAAGATTAAGCCCCCTATCATCTCATACAAGTCATCGCTTCAACATATGGATTACTTATAATATCTAATCATCTCTAGATTATTTATAATATCAATACGAGTGCTACATTAGTAATTGTTATGTTGTATTATTTAGGGAATAATGATGAGAAAAAGACCTGTACGAATTCAGCATGGACATAATCTTTCTTAATATTCTGTTTTCATAGTTTGTTGAATCTGGATGCAAAATTTGCTGATACAGAGAGCTTACCATATATATGTAGATGAATATATATATATGTATATATCCTCAAATATTGATCAGCTTGTAATGATCAGCTTGTGTGGTGATTCAGTGCTATTGGTAGTAGGAAATTCATTCCAACTTTCCATGTGCTTTGTTTGGTCCTTGTCAATTTATTGAAAGAAACTTGACTAAAATTGGCTTAAGCAAAAAGAAATTTGTTGGCTCACATAAATGTGTAGGATGACTAAGGTTCCAACTAGCTCAAAGAAACCCCAGTGTCTCCGGAACCATACCAGGAAGACTAACCAAGCTCTAGACAGTAAATCCTGTGGGTGTCCTGCCTACACTCCCCTCCAGCCTTATTTCAGGGTAGCAGGTCCTGGCACCTGTGTCTCTTTCCATGAGTTCACCATTTGTACCTGAAACATCTGTTGTGCTGGGGCTCAAGGCAGGCTGGAAGCATCAGAGAGTGAACACCCCTTGGAGGATCCCCTCACCAGCGGCTGGTGGTCTTGGTTCACCCTCATGTGCTGGCCTCGCTCCTTGGTTCACCCTCCTCTGTTGAGCTGATTCTGGGGCTTTAACAAAGCTTTATTGGCTGCCTTCTCTTTTCTTTCCCTCCCTACATGTATTTCCTAAAACAAATTCTTAAATAAACCATTTACAATGAAGTCTGCATCTTTGAGTGTACTTCTGGGAGATTCTTCTTGATTGAATGTGTTTCAAACCTTATCTGAGTGGACGAATTGGGATCACTTTTCCACCCCTGTACCAGCTACTGTGCCTAAAAGTACTATATGTTCTCTAGTTAATTCCTTTCCTCATGGGACCAAGGTTGCACTGGACTAAGGGTAGGGGTGATGGTGGCTCCCAAAGTACATCAAAGAAATCCTATGTAGCCCAGAAAATAAAACCAACAATTTGCAACAATGGCCACCATTTCCTATGTCTGGTAAATCTTTATTGTGCAAGTTATTTGCAAGTTCATATTTTGGGTCCCATTTGTCACAACTAAGGACCAGAGAGAATTTCTATAATGCACATTAACTAAATTAAGGTCAGCAAACTATGGTCTGTTGGCCAAATCCAGTTCCTGACAGTTTTTTTTTTTTTTTTTGTGCTGGGGATTGAACTCAGGGGCTTGTGCTTGTGAGGCAAGCACTCTAACCACTGAGCTAAATCCCCAGCCCTGACTGTTTTGTATAAATAAAGTTTTATTTGAAGTCAGCTATGCTCCTTTTTTATCTATCATCTATGTCTGTTTTAATGTTATAATCTTGAACTTGAGTAGTTACAACAGATACTTCATAGCCCCCAAACCTGAAACGTTTATTCATTTCCCTTTTACAGAAAGGCTTCGCCAACCCCTGAGCTTAACAGTGACCACTTTGCGTTCTAGAAGTTGTCTCTTAGGTTCTAAGGCAGCACATGAAGAACTGATATTCTCAGCTTTTTGCATTTCATTTCTGTTCCTTCATAGCCACTTCCATCTGAGGAGTAGCACTGGAGCAAATAGCAATTAATTTACTAGATCCAACTTGTCACATGTCCTTAGGCAAGAACTATGTATTGAATCACAAAACCCTCCACAAAACCTTTTCAGCAGCTCAGTAGCCATGGTACTGCTAATGTAACACACTTCCTACAAAATGCAACTTTAGCTCTTCAAAATACAGTTGTCATAAGTATGATTAATTCAGTGAGACTGCCCATATATGGCCAGAAAGAATGAGTTACTGAAAAGCAAATATTGGTGTGTTATAAACCAAAGTGAAAAAGTGTGCAAAACTTAACTATATCTCTATAAGACTCTGACTTTCTGAAAATTTATTCTAGTTCTTTTCAGCATCTTTTTTGGTCTAATTCAAGAGATTTTTTCTTTAAGCTTCTGTGTTAAAACTTAATGCCATTTAGAAGATAACCTACAACCATCCTGAAGTTCTCTTTTTCCTCTGATTCAGTACCAGTTTTAAAAGCTCAGGGGCTAACACAATTTCCATAAAATGTCACTGGAGAGACATGTCCAGAGCTTGGTCTTTTGCTGGAGTTTTTTGATCTGCAGCTTGTCTTGCCTGAGACTGGCTGGCATGTGCTACTTTGTCTCTGAGGGCATTTGACCCTTCATTGGGTACTAGTTGCTCCATCCTCTGAGATGTTCAAGATTCTGATCATCAGACCCTTAGGTGGTTCTCCATGCTCTGTGGCCTTGTCTCTAGCTTTATTCAGATTTTTCAGCCCAATCTCAGTCTATTTGGGATTTTCCTAGAGGGCTGATTCTTGCCCCTTATAGAAGACCATGGAAGATGTGAATTACTCTTCCCTAACACCTTGCTTCCAGCTCTGTAAGACCACTAATGTCTGGATTTGAAACAGAATAGACAAGTTATCAATTCTTTCTGTTCCACAATCCCTAATTTAAAATCAATTATAAGGCAGTTTCCTCTCTCCATCACCAGGATTCGGAGGTAGAGTAAATGGCCCCTTAATTGTCTCTTCTCTCTTCTCATCCAACTTATTTTCTCCACCTCCATCTCGGAGGATATTTTATAGATTCTAGGGAAAGCTAGGGAACATCTTTTCCTGCTCGCTCCACCATTTGGAGGTCAAGGTGGGTATTTTGTTCTCAGCAGTAAGCTGTCTCTTCTACAATAGTCTTCATGTATTTGGTTGCCAAAGGGCAACAGTCAGCAGCTATACTGGGAAATAGGCAGTAGCTCTTCAGTGAACACTCTGAAACATTCTTCTACCATATTGAGTAATAGGGTTTTGCTGACATCCAGAAAAGCAAAGAGTTGTCTTTAGTAACAATATAGTTGCAATTTCTTACAAGACTTGTGCTAAACTCTTTGTAAACATTGTCTCATCTATTTTTCACAAATCCCTATATGACAGGTGTACTTATAATCTCCCTTTGGGAAGGGGAGAGAACTTTAAGAAGACTGAGAGAGGTCATTTAAGCAAGACCACAGAAATAGTAGAGCTAGCATCTAAATGGCAGAGATGCAGCTCAATCCCCAGTCTGACTTTCTCATAGGTGTTCCTAGTTACTTAGTGGCACTGCCCCCTCAGTCATGATACTAAAAACCCAATTCTGTCTGTTTGTCTCACTCTCTCTCTCTGTCTCTTGGAAGCGTGGGTTTGCAAAGAGACTTTGGGGCTTCCTGCAAGATCTCCAGATGGTTCACCTGATGTAAGAACAGCATAACTTTCAATTGCAGGATTCATATATGTCTGCCCTTTAAACCACCGTTATGCAATGGTGACAATAGCAACTATCTTTATGCACCTGGAGCTGGTCTTTTTCAGGTAGAAAGCACCTGAGTGCAACATGACCAAAGAAGTCAGGCATCGCCAGAAGGAGGCCTTCACCTCTTGTAGACCACACTTCACTCTTGATATTGACCGAGTCTGGAAACATACCTTTAGTCAAATAAATGCATTTGGGCTGAGATTTAGCTGAGTGGTTAGAGTGCTTGCTTTGCAAGCACAAGTCCCTGAGTTTGATCCCCTGCATGAAAAAAAAAATGCATTTGCTTACAATTACTACAAAGCCATCATCTCAGAATGGGAAAGTCAATGCTTTTCAAATAGTTCATCCTTCCATCCATCTGTACATTCACTGAATTCAGCAAATTCCCACTGTATACATGGTTCAGACATTTTGCCCTAGAATAGATTTCATTTGATTGGGGGAAGAAATGTAAAGAACTGATTTTAAATCAATTTGATAAGTTCAAACGCAGTATGATATGAACAAAGGGCTATGTGAAGAACCCAAGGAAAAGAGAAACTATTTGCTTGTGGACATTCTCATGGAAAAATTAGAGAAGGCAGTTTTGTCAGAGAAAGCTGACAAACTAGTATAGAAGTTAAAAACATGACTGTGGTTAACTCCCCAAAGATGTCTGTATCCTCATCCCTGGGACTTGTGAGTATGTTAACTTACATGGCAGGAGACTTTACACATGTGAATCAATTAAGTCTTGAGATTATCTTGGATTATCCAGGTGAGCTCAATATAATAATGAATATTCTTTTAAGAGTGAGGCAAGAAAGCCAGAGAAAGGGATGTAATAATAGAGGCACAATCAGACCTAGGGAATGAGAAGAGGAAGGGAGAGGCAGGGAATGAGGAGGGAGGGAGGGTAAGGAAAGAGAATTGGTTGAGATGTAATTTTGCTGGCTTCTAACACAGAGGAAAGGGCCATGAACCACCAAACAGAAATAGGTCCAGAAGCTATAAAAGTCAAGGAAACAGAGTGTCAGCAGGGCTTTTGTATCAGTCAGCTCTTCTGTTGCTGCCCATAATACCTGAGATTACAGTTTAAATGAGGACAGGTTTAATTTGGCTCACAGTTTCAGAGGATTTAGTCTGTGATCAACTGGCTCCAAGGCAGAAGAATCAATGCAGAAGGGGATGATGAAGCAAAGCTACTTAGTTTATGTCAGCCAGAAAGCAGAGCATGGTGTTCTCATAGGTGTTCCTAGTTACTTAGTGGGACACCTAGTTACTTTTCTTCACCATGGCCTTCTGCCTTGATGTTTCTGCCTTGGAGTCAGTTGATCACAGACTGAATCCTCTGAAACTGTGAGCCCTGCTGACACTGGATTATTGCCCACTGAAATTCATTTTATATTTCTGACTTTCAGAACTGTAAGATCATAAGTTTATATTGCTTTAAACTACTAAGTTTGTGGTGATTTGTCATAGCAGTGACAGGAAATTAATACAAGTACTTTGGAGTTAAAGTGACTTATTTTGACCTCTGACTCTGTCACTTCTGGAACATACAATCCTGGTATTTGCATCACTTTGCTGAGCTCCATTTGGCCAAGCCTGAGAGAGTCCTTCTTATGCTTAATTATAGTACCACGTCATGGAGTTGTCGATCTCCATAGTGCTGGGCATAGAATGAGAATTTAACGAATACAAGCTAATATGGTGACCCCAGATTAAAGCTTTGAGGACTCAAAAGGGAACATTCTAGGCAACGAGAAGAGTATATTCAAGTTATTCCTGGGCACAGTGAAGACTGCAAGGCTACAATACTCATGCTGGGTAGGAAGAAGGCAGCTACTAGGCTGAAGTTGTGAGAGAACAACAGAGTATGAATACAGTGAACATGATCTTAAAGGGCATCACCTTTATTCTGTTAAGTAGGAAGCCATGAGTGATATTTAAGTGAGGGAAGCCATGATGACCATGGCTGTTCAGAGACATGGTTCTTTCACTGGTAAAGAATAAAGGAATGGAGGAGTTTTGTGTGCAAGAAATAAAAATGCCAAAAGTCCTTCAGTCTTACAATGGTCATCATCGTCAAAAGCATATATTTCTTATGGGCTTATTTTGTATCTGGCACAGGCTTACCGGTTTTCAAAGATTATCTAATTTAATGATCCCAAACGACTTACTGCTTGGTATATCATTAGCCTCAATAGATACAAAGAACTTGTCTTAAAACAAATTAAGTGGTTTCCCCAAGATCAGCCAACTAGCAGGCAGTGGAGAGAGGGTTCGAGTCCATGGCCTTCTGGCTCTAAGGGTTATTGTTTTACCTACTCTGAGATTTCTAACTTCTGTCTCTGCAGAACAGTCTCCTGTCATCTTTTGATGAAGTCCTCGGGTTCTTAAACACTAAATGAGGACTCCATGAAGGATCCTTGTTCTATTTGGTCAATTCCATTCTTTCTGGAACTGGTGAAGAGCAAATTTGCACAACACCAATTTCTCTGGGACCTCGTTCTTTAATCTAGCATACATTACCTAGAGACTATGTAGCAACTGCTCATCATTATTGCTGGGGATTTATGCTCCTCTTCACTCTGCAGAGGAAATAACAGCCATGGATGAGCCAGTGAAGCTCTACTGAGGTTTGTACTCTAGAAATACAGTCAAGTAAATTTGTCAGGTAGAAATGAGCCCTACGACTGGTGTCAGAGACTCGTTTGTCTTGCTGCTGGGGGTAAATATGATCAGCTGTTGTTTCTGAAAGGTGCATCAGATATAATATCTGTCTCACAGGGGTGCAGGAGATGTAAAGCACTTTGGGATCTTTCCTTCTGTGACATAGGAACTGAGGGAAGCCCCTCAGTTTGGGGTGATCATTGTACAAAACTTCCTGTATCAGAGATCAGACATCAGAACAAGACAAGACATTCTGAAATTTGAAGTAAAAAACGTAAGGCTCAGAGAAATAGAAGAATGACTTTGAAGATAAGGGGGGACACTTACAATTCTTAAAACTGAAAGAGGTTGAATATGCTTTAAAAAGAGAAATAAAAAACAGACAAATAGGGTAGAAATAAAATACGAGATGATGGAGTTTAAGGGCTATGAAGTATAGGCTCATCTGGTCCAGGGTTAGCGAGTGGAGGTGCGCGTGATGCATTAACTCTTCCAGCTGCTTCTCGAGGAAGGAGCTGGGGTAACACCTTGACTTCGCTGTCTGCTCCTTCTCCTCTCTTACACACGCTGTCTATGGGCTGAACCCAGATGAGCGTCAGAGAAGGAAACCGATGTCCTACATATGACCAGACACAGAGGTGAGTGGACAGACAGGCAAATGTGAAACATGCACATCACTGGGTTGGGACGTGAACCTTCAGCTTAACAATAACAAAAGTCTCCTGAGTCTCTAGCTATAGTAAAAGGGCTGGATAGAGCTGTCTGATGGCCACAGGGGCACAGGGCTTGTGATTTCTCGTAGCATCTCCTTTACCCTGGTAGAGAATATGTGGTGACTCAGATTTTACTGCTCTGCATGAGTTAAACCCAAAGCCAGGTCCAGCTTGTAGAAAAACATCCTGGGTAAGTTACTGCAGATATTCAAGAACTGCAGATGTTTAATCTCCACTTCTCCTCTCAAACCTACTTTCTTGCATGTTTCTCAAACACGTTTCTACTGAGCTGCTGTCTCTTTTAGCCTAAGCTCCATAGCTGTTTTGAACAAAGGACACATTTCTCAACCTTATGAGAATAAATGCATATATTACCACATAATTCATCAAGTTTTACCCTCAGGAAACGCACACTTTTATACAAGCATGTGCATTATTTTTCAATAAAAGTTAAACATAATAGCCTGAAAAGTGATATTATCATATTAAACGTATGCGTACATCACTTTAAAACATTCAAATGTGGATATTTTAATGTGAATATCCTGAGAATACATGTTTCTCTTAAAGTCAAGGATATGGTTATAGCAGACAAATATTTTTCCTCTCAAACTCCACTGTTTCTAGGGGTACCATTCCTCCCACTTTCTATATGATTGTGTGTAGCAGTTCTTTGTCCCCAAGCACAGGATGAGCAGAGAACAGAGTTCAAGGTAAGCTATCCCTCCAGCTGCTGTGCTTGCTGCGGGATGGCTAATCTGCCCAATAGGCCAACTGAAGTCCTTCTTGGACATTTGTGGTGGAGCTTTGGAGAAGATGTGCCATCTGATCACAAACTGTAGGGAAGACTGTTATGCACATGGAACTGCTGACAGTCATCTTTCCAAATACAAGGCAGGAAGATCAAATAAGGAATGTACACTGGGAGCAGAACTGAGATAGAGAAGGAAAGGCCACCAACATCATCTGACCCTCTGGAATCTGCTGTGCCTAATGTGTAAATGTCTTCTATGCCTTTGTTTGCTCCTTCACAGATTGCTGAAACAATATATTCCCTTTTTGAGTTAGAGTTATTTTTCTGCTGTTGTCATCAAAACATTCAAATCTGTATAATAGTGTTAATACTATCAAGCTGAAACATATCATGGGCTTCTCCCATTCCTTGAAGCCAGGAGTCAAGTAATAAGTATCGTGATATCATCCCATCTTGTTGTATCTCTCAATAAAGCAAGAATGATCTTATCTAGCTCAGCATATTCAAAGTCCAATTTCTATATCCAGGACAGTTATAATTTACAGGTAGGTATATCTTTAAAATTTAAACCTTAAAATGACATAACAGAATCTTTTGAGTTTCAGAATCCATCAATTCTCCATGTCCATGAGATTCTTTTTTATCCATTTTTATTTTTTATTAGTGCATGTTTGTAGTACATAATGATTACGTTCCTCGTGTGGGGTTGATACATGCACGTAACACATCTCAATTCTTTTTTCATCTCTGTTCCCTCTCCTTCTCCCTTCTTCCATCTCTTGACCCTTTCTCATTTGAAAAAGATCTCTCTCCCCCTACTTCCTGTTATCCATCTTGTATTTTGCTCTTTATTTATATTTTGAGTTTCTTGTATAAGAGACACCAGGCAGATGTTTAACACAGAAAAACAGGGACACATAGTCAAGAGAAGAACTAAAGACATGTGTGGGAGAATTTTCAGGGAAGTTATTGCTCTAGTCTGGGAAGGAGAAATGGCTTTATAGGCTTTATAGGGTTGATCAACATAAAACATCTATGAAATACTACACAGAAGTTAAAAAATAAGAGAGGTTGAGATAAATATATTAACATGGAACAATCTGTAAGATATACTTCTAAGTAAACAGAATAAGTTACAGAGTAGTGAACAAATAAAATCTTATTTCTTTAACCAAACAAAGACACAAAACTATAGATCTCTGTATATGTATTTGTGTTTATAAACATGCACACATGTGTGCACACACACATATTCATACATATGACTCTAGAAAAAGGTCTGGAAGTCTATGCCAGCCATCAAGATTTTTTTTTTTCTGTGAAGGGCCAGCCTAAAACTATGTCAGGTTTTATTGGCCATGTTTGTCTCTATAGCATATTCTTCTGCACTTTTAAAACACTTTCAAATGTTAAGAACAAAAAGCATTATTATCTCACAGAATATACAAAAACAAAATCCAGCCTGTGAGCCTATGGATTGTTGACTGACCAGGCGTTAGCATAGTTTTGGGGCAGACAGTAGCATTGGGAAGGGTGCAAGGGGTTTTAGGTTTTCTTTTAGATGTTCTCCATTGTTTGAATTATTTTTTCAAAGAATATGTTCCTGAAATGCATAGGTAAAAGTATGGCAAAATAAGTGAACTGGAGAAACTCAGAGTGAAATAGGTATGTAAGGAATATTTGTTGAATAAACAATGTATTTTAATTGAATGAGTAACTCAGTGTTCACATGAATATGTGGATTCACGTATTTCCAGTTCCCTTCCTATGCTTAGTGCAAGGGCAAGCATACAGTTTGAGAACTCCTAGGCCTCCTGTAATAGGCCCCAATTTATGTGCTATAAGCTTCACAGTTCACAACCCTGACAACATATTGTTCATTATTATCCGTTGTTACAACATTAGTACTAGAAAACCTGTTAAAAAGTCAGCTCTGGGCTGGGGATTTAGCTCAGCGGTTAGAGTGCTTGCCTTGCAAGCCCAAGGCCGTGAGTTCAATCCCCAGCACCAAAAAAAAAAAAAAAAAAAAGTCAGCTCTTTGGAATAAAACCCATTTTACTCCATCTATAAGTCTTTAGTTTGCATCATGTTTTGGTTAAATAGACCACTAGAAAGCTTAAAATGATATTTAGTTATTTCCACATTTTGTGCCAACCTTAAGTGGGCATGGGGCCATGGATATTTATTCATGTAAAATATATTTGTCAAAGCATGAGCTGCTTTGTAGGCTCCATGTGTCAAGCCTTTGGTAGAATAAGGATTTTAAATTTTTTGAATTTTCAAAATTCTATTGTTCAATGGCCTCTTTGCAAAGAAGCAAAACAAAACACATGCACATCTGTGTCCTTGTGGAAAGAGAAGACTGTGTTCACCTTTGCTTTCAAATGCTGTTTATTTAACAATACTGTAAATTTTAAGTGGACCACAACAGTATCATCTAAACTGCTAATTATTGTTTAGAACACCCCCTCACACCTTGCATTAGTACTTCTCCCATGTGGTTTCACAAAATAGCCTATTTATCATCATCAATATAAATCTCATTAAAAACACACATTAGGCCTCCATCTGTACATTGCGTTCTGGTGCTATTCCAAAAATCTTTCGTGAAAAAGAAAGCAAAAACATAAGCCTGAGATGTTTTTTCCAAGTCCCTACTGAGTTTTTTTTAAATATGTGTACTATTTTATACTTCTACATATCAATTTTTGTCTGTTTATAAAAGCATTCGCTTTCTGCTCAATTGATTTTCTAATTTGGTTTTCAAAAAAATAATTGAAGTCCACATTTCACCATTTTAAGCCAGAGTTGCCATTGTCACTTGGGAATTTCTTGTGGCTTTAATCGAGGTTATCACGTTTAACTGCATTGAACACCATTTAAAATAGATGCGAAACTATGGATATTTAGCAAGGACTATCTATAAGCAAATATTCTACCCTAATACGTAAACTATTCGATGTTTTCTTACCATACTAAAAAGCATGAATTAAATTATGACATAATGAGAAACTGGCAGTTTGAAGTCATTCCAAAAGTGGTGAATCTTCAGTGCATAAAGTTTTTCAGGGGTTGTGAAAAACTTCAGTTTGTGCCTTGAAGCTTTCTCTCAGTAAACAAAAAAGGGCCCAAACAAGGAAGAATAGCTAAGCATTTCATCTTTGAAGCAGCTTATTGAATTAATTAGACAAGTCAATTAATGCAATGCTCTGTTGCTTTGGGACAAAACAAGAAAATGAAAAAAAATGTGGAGCTGTTTGCCACAGTGGGCTCAAGCAACTAGAAAGACTAAACACAGTATTATTCTCCTTTCTCCAGGTCTTGAAGAACTTGATGTGGCTCCTGCAACGGATTCAATTGTAAGCCTCCCAGTTGATGTGTTGAAGCCCTTTCTCCAGTGTGCTGGTTCCCCTCGTTCCCCTCCCACTCCACTCCAGTAGGGCCCAGAGTCTGTAGACAGTGAAGAAATTGAATAGGTGCCTCAGTAGGTCTTCTAGCTAACCCGAACTAGAAGCAGTTAAAAACATGGAAAAATGTAAATAAACCTGCTGTAAATAAGGAAAAGGGGGAACGGAAGGGAGGGGTGGGGAGGGGTGAGAAGGGGGGGGAACCAAGATACATCATGTCTAGGTACAAAATAATCATCATAAATGGGATCATTATGTGTACAACGTACCAGTGCATGTTCTTGGTAAAAAATAAAAAATTAAACAACAACAACAACAACAACAACGACAAACAAACTTTACTAGAGAAATTCCCCTGGGAAATAGGTCAAGGACAGGGTTAGAGAAAGAGAGAAAAACCAGGCAAAGAAAGGCACCAAATAGCCATGAGACTCGCACCGAGAGACCAGAAAAAGAGCTGACAGGCAGGACACTGACAGAAGCCAAGTGCAGGAATGATAAGCCGCCTCCACCTCTAACAGAATCTAGAGGAAATGGGGGGCGGGGCACGTGCTAACTTTAAAGCAGTTTCTACTCACACCTGTGCACTGATACATACATATGTACATGTGTATTCACTCTAGAGTCACTATATTTTTCACTCTAGGGTCATTATAGGGTACCATAGGCATCCACACGCCCCGTACTGACTCTAAGCTGACCATGGATAATGGGACCCCTTGCCAACCAGCCGCCTGCGCCAAACATGAGGCCTAAGTTGGGACAAGTAAATAGAAAGAAGCTGCACGTAGACTGCCGCAAAAAATGACGGTCGGCAGAGTGCCCAGAAGCCAGTCAGTTATGGCAAGTTCTGAGCGTGTGTGTGGGGAAAGGTCTTTGACACCCCCATCCCCATGAAGGCCGCCAGGACAAAGGCCCACAGGTCCTCCATCTTTCTGGACTCCCTACCCTGATTCTTCCTTATCATGGTAGCTATCTGTCTTCTCCTCCCCTCCCCATTTCCTTTTCCTCTTTACAAATAAAGGGTCTTCCTTTCATTATGTTTGTCCCTCTAATTGTTTATTGAGGCTGAGTTTACCATCCCCACGGGTGGCATGGACGATAGAACAGCGGTGCTGATCCCCCTAATGCGACATTCATATGAGGATACAACAAGATGTGCCGTATGCAAGCCAAGGACTGAATACTCATCAGGAACCCAGTAGGCCAGCATCGTGATCTAGGACTTTCCAGCTTGCGCACCTGTGAGAGAACACATTTGTCTCTTTTCAGCTGCCCGGCCTGCGGTATTTCCTCATATAGCACGGGCCTAGAAACACGGCAATGTGCCGTGTAGCGCCCTCTGCAGGGAGTAGTGGCCGGCACGGACTGGGCGGGCCTTCCCTTCCGCTTTCTGAGGATGGAACTGGAGTCTTCTAAGCTTCCTTTCAGGTAGACAAGGCCACCAGTCAGAGAGCTGCCACCTGGCATATGGGCAGGTGTTTTTCTTGCCACTTACAGACCTGTCGCTTCACGCCTGTCGAATGGCCTGTGTGCTTGCTTTCCCCTCCTTGTTGCTGGTGGGAAGCAGAGGCTCACTGCGAGATCCTCTGGGCCCGGAAACGGCAGAACCTCCCAGATATTTTTAGCTTGGAGCCCATGGATCCCTTGGTTTATGGGTGAAATTCAAGAGACCCTTGACTCTGCTTAGGAAAACGATACAAGTACACTTTTAGAAAACGTAAATGTAGCATTTTCTCCTATTATGAATCTAGGCACATTACCACCGTGATATATAGCACTGCCCACACCTGGCATGTAGACAAGTCACAGATATTTCAGAGCACATATCAGTTGCTGCAGATGTTTGCACATATTTTTACACTCAAGACTGCATTAAAATTATGATAGTTATTAAACCTCCCACTACAACATCCACTGGGATGTTGTTATTTAATACTTTTCACAAAGAAGCATGTATATCACTATATCTCAAGTTTGTTTTTTAAATATCTGATTACTGAGTTTGTTTAATTCTATGAGTTTTATGTATTTGGAGACTATTGTCCTGCAGTGGGGTAGACAGGTTTCAGTAGACTGCCCAGAAGGCCTATGACGGAAAAAGGTTAGGAACCTTCCTGGCAGATGGAAAGAGCTTGTGTCACTGTGACACCAGGGAAAAAGAAGCATTTGTTGGGCCTACCCACTGAGAATCTGAAAGCGTTTATTATGTATATTAGCCTTTCTAAGAAAAAGATTCTCACCCTTTAAGGCAAGGCTTAGTAAACCTTTTCTTTAAAGGACAGGTAGTAAATATTTTCGGCTTTGTGGGCCCCACAGCCTCTGTTTCAACTATTCAGGCTTTGGTAATGCGAAATCAAAGATGATACATAAATGAACTCGGTTGGATGCGTTCAAATAAAACTTTATGTACAGACATTGAAATTTTGATTTCGTATAATTTTGACGTATCATCAACTGTATTTTTAAAAATTGCTGGGCATGGTGGCCTATTCCCAGGTGCCTCTATTCCCAGGTGCCTGGGAGGCTGAGGCAGAAGGAGGGAAAGTGTGACGCCAGCTTGGGCAACTTGGTGAGACCCTGTCTCAAAATAAAATTTTAAAAAAGCCTGGAGATGTAATTTAGTGCTAGAGCACTTGCCTAGTATGTTCCATTTCTGGGTTTAATCCTTAGTACTATAAAAAAAAATAAGAATTTTAACTATTTGAAAATAAAAAATAAAATTCTTCACTCATATGCCACACAAAACCAGAAGTGACTTGTAGTCTGCCAGCTCCTGGTCTACGACAAGGTTCAAGTGGTCCTTTGGTGAAAGAACAGGGAACGTCACTGTGTTAATTCTGGAATTTCCTAAGTGATTCAATTTAGCCACACATGCCTTCCTGGAGACATCACTGAATGGCAGTCTGAAGCAATTCTGCCCCGCAATTTGTTTCAGTTCACTTGTGCATTGCCTTAAATTTTGTTAGCTTCAAATATTTAAAAATAGTGAGATTTCACTGGAAAACTAAATAAGATAACAATACTGAATATTTCTACAGTGTTACTATCAGCTACATCATAGGGACAGGGTTCTTTTACACTTAGAAAATTCGTTCTTCTGTTTAGTTACAATCCACCACAACCGAACATCTTATACATGAGTATGTTGGTCATCAATTACGGTTTAGATCTAAATGCCCACCCAAGTCTTGTGTTTGGAAGGCACTAGATCGTGGGGGTGCTTGACCCATCAGTGGATCCATCTCTTGATGAGTTCAGTAGCTGAATATGCTGTTAGGAGGTGGGGCCCATCTGGAGTTGAGTCACTGGGAGTCCGACCTGGAAAAATACTCTTGTCCTGGCTCCTCTCTTCACTCTCTGGTCGTGGCTGCTATGGCGTGAGCAGCCGTCCTCTGCCAAACTCTTCCAACATGTGGTTTCTGCCCTGGAGCCAGCCAACCGTACACTGAAACCATGAGCCCGAACAAACTTGTCCTTCTTAAGTTGCAGATATCAGGCATTTGGTTCCAGCAATGTGAACATGACTAAAACAGCCTCAGACATCTGTTTTCACCCTGTAATTCAAAGTTTTCACCTTGTAGAAATTCAGAGATTTCACACTGTAGAAATTCAAGCTTTGGTCCCCATGTGAAGCACTTGTTTAGAAAAATATTTTACACTCTGCACCATTCTTCTTAAACTTGCAAGTAAGCGCCATGTTCTCAGATGCAAGCAATCTATTCTGTCATGATTTGTATCAGAGGTCTTCGAACTAGGGCTTACACACCAAATCTTACTTCTTGCTCACTTTTGTAAGCGATTTTACAAATACATTGTACTGGAATAGAGCCCTGTCCATTTGTTTATGTATTATCTATGGCTTCTTTCACATTCTAATGTCTGAGTTCACTAATTGCCTACAAAGTCTAAAATAATTACTATCTGGTCTTATCTGGATGTTTGGTCTAAGAATTTATACACATAGACCAGTGTTAAGCCGTCACTGATTTTTACTTTTAGCATTTCAGATGATTCATATTGTTGTGGCATCCAGTCACTTCCTCGTTGCCCATTAAACAACCTATAGGTGGGCCAGCCCATCCCTGGAAGAGAAGCACTTCTGCAGGAGAGAACAATGTGGAGAGATACACTGTCATGTGCTGTTTCTTCACTGAAATACCTTTGCCTTTATGTGGCTTTTTAGTCAAAATTGTTTCTTTAAAGTCATTAAGACAAACATTTTATTTCATCTTATTGCATAAATATTATCTTGCTGGAGAACAAAAATCATTGCTTGACTTTTCAGCAAATTCCTGCTTACTCCCAACCTCATTCAGCCATACAGTGTAATAGAAACTGCTAGGAAGAAAATAGCTAATGTCTGGGGAGCATTAGAGCATTTTAAACACCACTGTTCCAGCTAATCTACTTGAAACATGCTTACAGTATTATGTTCATTTTCTGTCTCCAGCCAGAAGGAAAAAGATCCAGTTCATAGGGTCAGAGAAAACATGTAACATTGGTAAGGTACCTATCAAGGGGCTTAATCCTCTCCCAGGAAAAGTTAGTGTGTTTGGGCACACAAAAAATATTTTAAAATCTTTTCTCTCACCTCTACTTTCTCCCTACTTCCACTCAGCTGTCTTCAGCTTGTTAAAATAAGATTTTCTAATTCTAAACTACTTATGTGGATCCCCTTTGCAGTCTTCCTATAGGCTGGAGAACAGATATTTTGTTGAACTTCATAGACTTGGTTCTATTCCACAGAAAATATACTACGTAATCCCCTATGGCATTCCACACCATGGAGCTGTCCTACATACAGGGGTTGCAGTGTCAGCAGGCACAAATCTGTGAGTTTGATCACCAGCACCACAAAATAAACAAAAATAATTATAAGAAAATAATAAGAGTAATAAGAAGAGGGATTACATGGTTTAGCCTTATTAAGCTATGGTACGACGAACCCTGCCATCAGAAGACCTGATATCTCATCACGGCTTTTTATTAAGAAGCCCTAGTGCACCTCTAGTGACCTGGGCACTACAACGGTGGGCACCGCCATCCACTACCCAAGTGCTGACCTCCAAGTTATTATGACTTTGGAGGAACTGACGTGAGAAGAAAGAGTGATCTTACTCTAAAGAATTCTACAGGACAGGGGCTCTTTTATCAGTTGAGCAGGAAGTCCCTGGGATTCTTACTAGAATTATTTTTTCTACTTTGCTTTTAACAGTTTCTGCCAGGGCTCCAATAAGTTTCAATTGGTCAAAGATGGGGGCGCTGTGAAGAGTACTTAGGATAATACTTACAAAAGATTAAAAGATATCAACTATATTTAATGCCATAAAATAATAATGACACTAAAATTCCTTAGCCAATTTGGAGTTTGGGGAAATATTTCAATAGTTTGAAAGCTGATAAACCAAGAGAATGAAGCCTTTATCATGCTTTCTGATAGAATATGTATTTCTGGATAATGAGGTGGTAAAATTTCTCTTTAGAAAAGTATCTAGCTAATGAACAAAGGAATGATAGAATTTAAAATATCACCATTTGCAACTGATAATCAAATTTGTGTATTTGAACAATGATCCTCAGTGGCTGATAATGTCATGAAAAGAGACAACCAGATGAAGAAGTCTTTCCCAAATAAACAAAGAAGAAAAATGCAAATCTATTCAAGTCTCTAGGTCTGCCTAATAACTTGCAGGAAATTCTAGAGACAAAGGAAGATTTCAAATAAAACCAGGGAGGGGTTGGGGATTTAGTTCAAGTGGTAGAGCACTTGCCTAACAAGCACAAGGCCCTGAGTTCGATCCCCAGTACCATGCCCCACTAAAAAAAAAAATCAAATAAAATCAGGGATATGTAACTCACAAAATGCAAATTTTGCAAAAACTGGATAAAGATGACTTATTTCTAAAGAAAATTTTCAAGGAAATTTAAAAGAGGGAGAGACAGAAGGAAATCTATACATTAAAAAATACTTAGAGGACATATCAGCCAATGATAATGTAGAGAAATCGTTTGGATTCTGTCTCAAGCAATTTAATGAAAAATATTAAGGCAATCAGGTTATTGCAAATATTTGTCGATTATTTATTTATTTTGATAATTGCAGTCTGGTTACGATTTTAAAAAACCTTGTGTTTTGTAGATGTAGTCTGATATATTCATAGACGATTGAATTTGGTTTGAAATAATATGGAGTCGGGGGGAATGTAGTTATAGATAAAACATGATGGGCTGGAAACTAGTACTTGTTGAAGATGGGTCAGGGGTACAAAAGTGTTCTGTAGGTAATTCTGTCTACTTTTGTTTATGTTTGAAACTTTCCATAATAAAATAGTACCCCCTCAAAAAAAAAAAAACCAGAAGTAAAAGAGTTCCAGCATGGAACGAGTAAAGGATGTAGGAACACTCACCCCTGTTCAGAGGCTTTGCCCTTAGAGCTTCAGTCTAAGAGCAGAGAATACAAGTGAGGGCCTACGTGAGTCACTTTTCTACCACATGTTAAATTAGATTTGATCACTCAACTCTGAAACCGCAGAACTTTAAAGCTGCCTCAGTAAAATCCATGTGACAGACACATGTCACTGAAATTTGTTAAAAATCTCAGAATTTTATTTAAGAAAACCAAAGTAACGACCACCATTTCCTTGCAAATTGAAAGACTATCCCGAAACAGACTTTCAACCTATCTTGAATTCCTTTAATAGTGTGTTTTACTGATAGAAATCTAAGAATCTTTTGTAGATAAAATCTTGAACAAATGTGAAATGTGAAGTGGTCAATTAGAAAGCTGGAATTTATTTCATTTAAAGAGATAATTAATTATATGTTCAAATTAAAATATCCCATGAAAAGTTTTTTGCTTCCAGTTGTAGAATTCCTACTGCTTTGGTTAGAGGCTCGAATGGAATTATCATGGAAAAAAATATAAGACATGTCTCTGATCCTATTGTGGAATTTAATTTTTTCCATGGTATTCAGAAAAAGAGGAACATTTTAAAATAAAATGCCTTTGCCTCTCTTTGAGACTGTAGTCAATGTTTAAACTAAACAATTTTTTTTTTTTAAATCAAAATTCCATCCCGTGAATGGAAACAGCCCCACAGAGGCTGCAGAGTGCATTCTTGGAGCGATATCGGCAGTGACCAGCAGGCCGGGATGTTCCTTTGTGAGTCTGGGCTGCATTGCTCACCTCTTCTATGTTCCTCTGGGGACATATTTTATTTTTAAAAAGAATACCAATGAAAATGAAGGATGTTCAGATTTTAGACTCTCCTTGAAACCACTAGAGGCCTCCTTGTGCGTGGCAAAACTTGGTTTAGGAGTGACTGACTTAGATCCTGGTTTTCAGCCTTCAGCGCTTACGAGGGGCCAATTAATGAAAAGAAAAATGGAAAAGACTCCGCTGTCTTTAGTGACACCAGCTTCTGTGATTCTGCGAGCGCTCACGCCCTTTCACATTTGAAGCTGTCCTCATGGCTTGAGGCCCGCTGAACTGCTGTTCTAAATGAAAAAAATATAAGTAGGGATAAAAAATCTTTGAGAAACAGAAAAATACCTAGCCCTGATAACTCTTTCTAAGTAGCACAGAAGTTTTTTCTTTTCCTTCTAAATCCCTTACCTTGGAACGTCAGTACTGAACTCCTCCTTCTCGAGAAACTCATTACTGATTCTCAAAGACACCTGCAAATTCCAAGAACTGCTGCATGCTCTAACCACAGGTACTCAGGGGCAAACGGCAGAATCCTGCAAATGCTTCCACGATCCCTGCACAGGAGGGCACTCTGTACTGCTTCTTAACCCGTGATCCCTGCACAGGAGGGCATTCCGTACTGCTTCTTAAAGGCGAGATTTGAGGTGCTGGCCAGGCGGGGGCAGGGAGCGACCGATACAGCTAAAATTGTCCTTGAAATGGTCTCTAAGTGGTGGCTGTCTGTCAGTTTGGAACTTCAGAAAGTTGAGGTGCAAAACATTTTTATGTTTTAATAATTTTTGCCTTTTAGAAGGCTGTAGTCCTGAACGATTTCAATACTGTCCTTTGCGGGCCATATGGAAATCATTGCAGGGACTTCAGGCTGTCACAGCAGTTGTGGGGTTCTAGTACTACTGGAGAAAATGCTGTATGTCCTGAAGTGCATGACAGCTCTCTGCTCAAGGGAGAATCAGTTGCTGAGTTACTGAATTATTAGTGTTTCACAGAACATGAACATAAGTGAAAAACCGACTTAATGCTACGAACCCAGAAATGAATTCAGTTTGCCAAGAGTAATTTTTAAAAACAACCAACGCATGGGGGAAGACAGCTCCGGGCTCCATCTTCGGACCCAGGCTTGAGCTTGCAGATCAGGGCCCTCCAGGGCGGCTGACCCACACTGGCTTGGCCCGCACACGAGCAGGGTGAACCTCAAATAAGGTGGGAAACATCTTGGCACTGTTGCCTCTCTCCCTCATTAGTGGTGTGTTTTTTTTTTTTTTTTCTTTCTATTTCTCTTCTGATCCAAGCCATCACTATCTGGTAAAGCCAACAATACCCACACCACTGAGGAACTTCTAGAGACACAAACTATAAGGAGACATGCGTGGGCTACCAAAGATCTCCCAGAGAGCTGCAGTCTGACAACTGCCCCCCGACTCCACACTTGGAGGCCAGGGTCAACATAGTACCCAGCACTGACCACTGCAGACTTGGTAGGGCTAACAAGCATAGAATCAGGTTACGGCCTGTGCCCCCCACAGAGCGGTGGCCATCAGAGAAATCTCACTATATGTGTATGTATATATAATATTTGTACGTATTGGTTTTGTTTCTCCTTTTATTTTCTCTTTCTCTTATTCAGCCTGTTACCTGTCTGATACATTTCCTTGCCTACATATTCTTTCTTGTTGTTCTTGTTTTTGTTTTTACTTTTATTGACTCCTGCCTGGCTCATATTTATCCTTCCTCAACCAAATGTTGTGATTTTTCCTTTTCTTTTCATTTTTCTCTCTCCTTTTCATTTTTCATATGAGTAAATATTGTCTAGATTCTATATGGTTTGACCCACTACTCTCACCTTTCATTCTTCCTAAACTATCTACTCAAGTTTCCCAAAGTATAAGTAACATCCTATTTTAAATTTTATATCTATTAGAACTTCCTGCATTACCTCTCTACCTTTCTTTTCGCTCATTTCCCTGCTACAAGCAGGGTAAAAACCACTCTGCTAACAGGATACCCACTACATGCAAATTCCTGGTTTATATTGGATTCTGCTTTATGACGGTGTTGATCTTGCTCTTATGGTTAAAGATACAAAGTTAATATCTACCACAGTTGGCCAATTTCATGAATGTAATTGGTGCTATTGCTAATGTATTAGTGTAACAAATGTGTCATACAGGTTATAACCAGTTGTACTTTCTCATATAGTAATACTGTAATTATCCAAGGTAGTAATCATTAACATAATCCAGGGTCTTGAGACAACCACAAAAGCCAAGAATCATATATACCTAGAAGAAACTGAATGAACAGAATTCTCCTTAGAAAGCATTGATATTTGTCTTCAAGTAACCTCCCATAATCAAAATATAAAAATCAGCACTGAAACTAAAAGGGGGAAATACATATAGATACAAAGAAAATGACGAGACCCAGAAGTAAAATACGACCCCAGACCCCCCAGCTCACCCAGAAAAAATCCAGAAGACAACAAAATAAAGGAAATTGGAAAACACTCAACCAAACTTTCAGAAATGATAGCAGCAGAAGTTAAAAAACAGATGGATGAGGTTATAGAGAATATTAGATTAGAAATAATTGGCCAAGTTAAGAAAGAGATGATGATCATAATGAAAGACTTGTTTAGTGAATTTAGAGTAGACACAGATAAAAAAACAGAGGAGCTTAGAAAAAAATGGAAAACTTGATCACTCAATTTAGGAAAGAAATGGAACCCATGAAACAGATCCAAACAGATGTCCAAGAAATCAAAAACTGTCTTGAAAGTATACACAGTTGATTAAATGAGAGCAAAGACAGAATCTCAGAACTAGAAGAGAGGCCTGCACTTTATGACCATGAAAAGGAAAACTTCTTAAAAATAACTAGAGACTATGAAAAATCAATACAACAACTGCAAGATGATACAAAAAAGAACAATATAAGATTGATTGGAGTGAAGGAAAAAGAAGGAGACAGTGCAAAGGATCTAAGAAGACTATTCACAGACATAATGATAGAAAACTTCCCAAGCATGAGAAGAGAACTTGACATACAGATAAGTGAGGCATATGGAACCTCAATTACCCACGACCAAAATAAATCTACACCAAGACATATAATAATAAAGATTCCAGAAATTCAACAAAAGAAAAGAATACTGAAAATTGTTAGAGGGAAAAAAAACCAAATCACCTATCAAGGTAAACCCATCAGAATCACAGCAGACTTCTCAACACAAACCCTTAAATCAAGGAGAGCCTGGAGCAAAATATTTCAAGCCTTAAAAGAAAATAATCTCCAACCCAGATTGATGTACCCAGCTAAATTATCTTTCAAATTCAACAATGAAATAAGATATTTCCATGACAAAGAACAACTGAAGAAATTCATGACCTCCAAACCACCTCTACAAAATATTTTGAAAGATTTCCTAGAAAAGGAAAAAGGGAACTATAATTACAAGGACACTAATAAATAATAATCCACTAGGCAAGACAAACAGTTAAACTGAGGTGAAACACAGAATCAACAATAGAAAAGATCTATGACAAAGATAAGTCAATACATAACAGCTGTAACCATCAATGTAAATGGTCTCAACTCACCAATCAAAAGAAACAGACTAGCAGAATGGGTCAAGAAACGAGATACATCAATATGTTGCATACAAGAGACACATCTAACTCAAAAGGAAATTCACAGACTGAAAATCAAAGGATGGAAAACAGTATTTCATGCAACAGGAACCCAGAAAAAAGCAAGCATATCTATCCTAATCTCAGATAAAGTGAACTTCAAACCAAAACAGATCAAGAGGGACAAAGAAGGTCACTACATACTTCTCAAGGGAAAACTCTAAGAGGAAGAAATAACAATCATTAATATTTATGCACCAAATGTCGGTGCAGCTAACTACATAAAACAAATATTAAGGAACATGAAAGATCAAATAAATACTAATACAATTATAATGGGAGACCTCAATACCCCACTGTCTCAAATAGACAGCTCAACTAGACAAAAACTTAACAAAGAAATATCAGAACTGAATCAAATCTGCAAACAAATGGACTTAGCAGATGTATACAGAGTGTTCCACCCCACAACAACAGAATACACATTCTTCTCAGCTACACACGGGACGTTCTCCAAAATAGACCACATACTAGCTCATAAAGCATGTTTAAGTAAATGCAAGGGAACTGAAATTATACCATGCATACTATCAGGCCATAGTGCAGTAAAACTGGAATTCAATGGTAATAGAGAGCAAAAACACCACATAAACACTTGGAAACTAAATAACATCCTTCTGAACAACAGGTGGGTCACAGAAGAAATTAAAGAAGAAATTAAGCAATTTATTCAGTTTAATGATAATGCTGATACCACATACCAGAACCTATGGGATACAATGACAGCAGTACTACGAGGGAGATTCATTACATTGAACTCCCACATCAGGAAGACAGAAAGAGCCCAAATAAACAATTTAATGTTGAACCTCAAACATCTAGAAGAAGAAGAACAAATCAAACCCAAAGCTCACAGGAGAGAGGAAATTATTAAGATCAGAGGTAAAATTAATGCAATTGAGACTAAGAAAACAATACAAAGAATCAACAAATCAAAGAGTTGGTTCTTTGAAAGAATAAATAAAATAGACAAACCCCTAGCCACTCTTATCAAAAAAAGGAAAATCTATGCAATAAAAAGTGAAAAGAGTGAAGTCACGGCTGACCCTATGGAAATCCAAAGGATCATCAGTACCTACTTTAAGAACCTCTACTCAAACAAGATGGAAAACACTGAAGAAATAGACAGATTCTTAGAAACATATGAGCTACCAAAACTGAATCAAGAAGAGATAAATATTCTAAATAACCCAATATCAGCCATTGAAATTGAAGAGGTAATTAAAAACCTACCAACAAAGAAAAGCCCAGGTCCTGACGGTTTCACAGCTGAATACTACAAGAAATTCAGAGAGGATCTAATACCACTATTCCTCAAGCTCTTTAATGAAATTGAAAAGGAAGCAGTACTTCCAAAATCATTCCTGGAAGCAAGTATTACCCTGATTCTAAAACCAGAAAAAGATCCCACCAAAAAAGAGAACTACAGACCAATTTCTCTAATGAACATAGATGCAAAAATTTTCAATAAGATACTAGCAAACAGAATGCAACAGATTATCAAGATTATACACTACGACCAAGTAGGATTCATCCCAGGGATGCAGGGATGGTTCAACATACATAAATCAATACATGTAATACACCATATCAACAGAATCAAAGACAAAAATCACATGATCATCTCAATAGATGCAGAAAAAGCATTTGATAAAGTCCAACACCCATTCATGATAGAAACCCTACAGAAATTAGGAATAGATGGTCTATATCTAAATCTGATAAAAGCCATCTATGACAAACCAACGGCCAACATCACACTAAATGGTCAGAAACTTGAAGCTTTCACACTGAAATCTGGAACATGACAAGGCTGTCCACTGTCACCACTGTTATTCAATGTAGTTCTAGAAACACTAGCCAGAGCAATCAGGCAAGAGAAAGAAATAAAAGGGATAAAAATAGGAAAGGAAGAAGTTAAACTATCATTATTTGCAGACGACATGATACTCTACATAGAAGACCCCAAGAATTCCACCAAAAAACTTCTAGATTTAATAACTAAATTTAGTTGCATAGCTGGACACAAAGTCAACACCCAAAAGTCAATAGCATTCCTATATACTAATAACAAACTCACTGAGAAAGACATAACAGAAGATATTCCTTTCACAATTACATCCAAAATAATGAAATACTTAGGAATTTATCTAACAAAACAAGTAAAAGATCTTTTCATTGAAAACTACAGTACTCTAAAAAAGGAAATTGAAAGAGATTTCAGACAATGGAAAGATATCCCATCTTCGTGAGTAGGAAGAACCAACATAGTGAAAATGGCCATACTTCCTAAATTACTATGCAGATTTAATGCAATTCCAATCAAAATTCCAATAACATACTTCACAGAATTAGAAAAGGCAATCATGAAATTTATCTGGAACCAGAAGAGACCAAGAATAGCAAAAACAATTCTGGGCAACAGGAATAAGGCAGGGGGCATCACAGTC
>PVJO010016764.1:0-41026 GCA_004026905.1 Hystrix cristata
TAAATTTGAAAGACAGAACCTCTTATTCTTAAGAAGGTGCCACATACGATCATAACCAGAATGTGTGCTTAATGTCCTGGGAAGACATCAGTGCTTCCTGTGAACTGATCTTTGTCTTTTAATTTCAGCCACCTGGTACATCAGTACATTAACTAAACTCTTGCGAAGTCTCCTAGGGGTAATAAACATTTCTTTATCCCTGAATTTATTTGTTTACAGTATCTTAAATTACTACAGATCATAAAGGATAACCCTTCATCTCTCTTATTGCCATGACCTTTCAGAATGGTGAGAGCTATAAAAATTCCTTTTAAAAATCTCTGCTGCAGCATTTCAAGTCTTTATGACAGTGTCTGGTTCTCGATTTTCTCAACAGCTTGCTGCTTTCCTAATGATCCTTTTTCATTTGCTTTATTTCCTCAAACTCATTTATTTTCAGGTTTGCAAAAGCATATACTCTTTCTGTCCCTCTAGATACAACATACCTGCTTCTGGAAATTAAGTATTATCTTAATAAGTTAATAGGAATAATATAGAGAAAAGCTACCTGTTGCCAGTCAGGCGCCCAGCATCTCTATCGTCAAACACCTCGGACAGTCTCCTGGTGCAGGGGTTTTCCTCTTTAACCCGATGGTCACATGCAGGCATTTTTCACAGACACAGTGATTTATCCCAAGAACAATGCTGTGTTGAATACTGGCAGCCTATTTAATCATGCTCATGCAACATTATGAGGGGTTATCATTGCTTAATATATTAGAAGTTACTGATAATGCAGAAAAGAAGGCTACTAGGAGGAAAACCCTACACTACGAGGACAAAGGACAATGGGCTTAAGAAGTATACCCTTCCCTAAATACACATAGATTTATGTCTGTTTGTTGGAATTAATCTATTCTCTGATTGATAAATTTCCAGTTTTAAAGTTCCACAGAGTTTTCTGCAATCTTTTCATTGCCTTCCGCTCCTGCCAAAACGGAAATGCAGTCTAGTTTATAGGTCCCTACATTAGGGGAAGACTTGAGAAATGCTTTAGAATGTCGCTGACAAAATAAATTATTCAAATTCATAAAATGAGATATTCATTATTCTGGAGACTCTCACTGTGCATACAATTCTTTTCACTCATTTATAAATATTTTTTGAGGGCTGATAACATGCCATGCACTGCACTAAACACTTGGGGAAACAAAGATGAATTAACCATGGAATCTATCTCATTAGCTACATTTTAAAGAACATTCAAATTTAATATATTTCCATGCCAATTAGCTTAAGATTTTTGTTCTGTTTCATTATTTAGAAATAAATATCTTTGTAAAGGAAATGCATTTCTAAATATGTAAGAACTGTCTATTCATCATCAGAAGTGAATGATTCTTCAAAAGTTCTCACTTTCAAAATAGTACCTAAACTTCAATCATTGGCACTTCTATTAAAGGAATAAACACCAGTGTCTTTTTTTTTTTTCCACAAAGACTATACAAGAGAAACACAGCAGCCTTCTGTTAGAAAGTGCTAATCTTTGCTCACACCCCAACTCTTTACTGGGCCTTGTCAGTAGTGCCACAGTGTCTTCCAAAGAGGAGGCCTCTCCGGGAAGCCCAGCAAGGCCTCCCCAGCTCTGGCTCTTCAGAGAAGTTCCCATTCTCCATCTCAAACTAGTTGACTACCAACTATTTAAAGCTGCCTGCTTAGGTTAGAACGCGCCATCTGTGCCAGGGAGACAATAACTTTAAATGCACAAATTAGTCACACTCCCAAAAAGTTTATTTGGAATTTAAAGGGATAATTCCTTAAGAAAAAGCATAATTCAGGCTGAAAAATGTGAATACTCTGTTATATCTGTAAGCAAGTATCTGGGGGTGGCGAATGGGTCCTCTATGTTTAAATTAGATAATGTCCTAGGGGTCAGTCTGTACCCTTTTCTTTTGCCTCCACCATCTCCATGATGTTTAAACACTATCTCAGATGGCTTCCCCTTTATGGGCTTTTCCCACCACTTCAGCCCTGAGGTTATACAGCCCTGCAGCATGGAAGCCTATTCACTAGGCAGCATCTCACTGAGCATCTAGCACATGCAAGGACCTGTGCGATGGGTACCACGAAGGGCAATGGAGACTTAATGGGCTAATACACACCACTGAGAGATTTTAACAACAAAAATCAGTAATACGTTAGAGTTAGAACCAACAATTCCAAGATTTGATAACCATCTTTCACTTAAAACTTTCTATTATAATACCACAACAGGACAAAGGAACCTTATTAAAATATTTACTTACAAACTAAAATATTGTGTGACTAGTTCAAAGTTACCAAAAATCACTTTTATGTTAAATAGTTGAGCAGTGCAAAAGACAGTCTGAGATAGTGCAAACTGCTTAGTCCTGTGTCTGACACATAGTAATCATTTTTATTATTGATTCCATTCTCAAACTCTGTAATTCTATAGAAATTCCCAATAATCCTTGTTAACTTGATGGGTGATCATTAAACTCTACATCGTAACCAAACTTCACCCTCTATGGGACAAACCTTCAAAGTTAGTTATTCATTTGTTTCATAAACATTAAAACCACGTACTTGGCATTGAGAATATAAAAATGATTAGTTTTATGGCTCCTCTCAAGGATTTCAAGAGAAACAGATATTTAAGAATTGGTAATTGGTAATTGTTAAACTGGTTGTTTTCTGTGAACATACAGAAAAGAAACTTCCTCTCCCTCTTCGTAAAAGAGATTACATATGAGATGGTCTCATGGGCTTTCTTAGGCAGATGGACTAATAAAGGTACAGAGGAATAATAAACAAGACAGGAAGGAAATGACTTGTTCAGACAAATGTTAATACTAAATCTGAAATGCAGGCTGTATGTGACTACGCTGACTATAAAACACATAACGTCTGAAGGCTGGCAGGTGGGAGAGTGACAGATCATGAAGGGCCCATATGCCATGCTCAGGAACTTATTCTATAGGCAATAAAATAACCCTAATGCTACTATAAAAATACTTCATCTCTTTTCTTCTCAAAAATCACCCCCAAACTATATGAACAAAGAACAAAACTACTACCCTATCTCCAAAGAAACTGGAAAGATTTGTAGTGCCAAAGTAACGAATATAAAAATTGAACTCCTGGAGAAGTAGCAAATATATATGCAGAGCTGAGACAGGTCAAGTCTAACTGTGAACAGAGGAGTATGAGGACAAGAAGCAGGACAGTTACCTTTGGAACCCAAAAGATGCCAAGGAATTCAGGGAAATGGGGGCAGCAGAAAGCAGGAGAATGGTGCACAGCTGAAGACATGGAGATTGTTTAAAGTCCATATAAAATGTTCCTAAAGAACGTCCAAATTCCTGCAAGGTCTGGCAGCCATCCTCAACCACAGTGAAAGAGCGGTGTATGTCCTGGAGATTTCAAACCAAAGACGTTCCTGACTCTGAGATACCACCCATGCGGAGGAGTGAGGAGGAAGCGACTGTATCATGTGATCATGAGCAAAACAGGACAGGGCATTCCAGTTCTCTCCTACGGTCCAGCTACAGAAGGAATTGTACCACCGAACTTATTCCCACCCAAACACCCAGAAAGCGACAACTGAGGTAGATCGACAGGGCATTTTCCTGAAGAAGCCTGATTTGTTTGGAGAGAACACTGGTAGACCTTGTTAAGAGCTCTTCAGTGACCAGTCTAGATACTCTGCCAGCCTAGAGCAAAGCTGCTCTTTGAAAGTTTTGCCCAAATGCAACTTCCAATCACCTGTTCAGTGCTCGTTCATCAGTAAGTCTGGGATCCAGTGCTAACCAGATACATTAAAACATCCTTCAACATTAACTATGAGTAACAGCATAGAACATAACTAGACAAAAGTAAAGCAAAGATAGAAGAAATCATCAAATATGCTAAAACTAATATCCAAATAAAAGCAAACGTATTATACATTGCATCCAAAGAAATAAACCATAACATTGTGGAAGAAAGAGCTCTCAGAAAAATTAAAAAGATGAGCGTTCCACCTTACCCCTCCCAAAAAATTCAAAATGTGAGTTAGAAGGAGTGAAAGAAATATTTTAGAAAATAGAAAAACATATGAGAGAAGCAGAAGATTAGGAAAGGTAAAATATCTGACACAACAAATATGCATCCCAGCATGAGAAAAGAAAAAAGAAGAAATGACAACAATAATAATTTCCTATAATTTAAAAGCAATAATCTGTAGATTACAGGTTATGTGGGCAAATAAAAAAGTTCTTCAAACCCATTAAGTTTTTATATGATTGGTTATATGCCAGTAAACAACTGATACACCCAGCAAGATCATGGTCTACACTCCGGCTGTCAGTGTGGGAGGTGGTCCCTCTCTTTCATCAAGAAGCACGCCGTATATTATTTCTGAGCCAAAAAAGGGGGATTTGTTCACAGTTCTATGAGTCAAAATTTGGGCTGGAATCGCAGTGCAGCCACAGTCATCTGCCTGCTGGACTAGGGCTAGAGAGCACAAGATGATCCATTTCTTCATCTGGCAGCTAGTTCTGGCTGACACATGGGTATGTGAACAAGACAGCTCCGAGCTTCTTACACACAGTAGAGGAGTGCTTAGCAGCAGAAGACCAAGCACTAATGCACACAAATTTTCCAAACCTCTGCTTAGTGTATGCCAAAGTCTCACGACCAAGTGAAAAATCTATGTCAGAAATTCTACACAAGGATATAACAAGAAAGGAGTCACTGCAGACATCAGTTTAACTGTCTACCCTATTAGAGCAAATAGACATGGCCACACAGAACCGCGGATATATATACTGAGTCACTTGAGGAAGCACAGCAGAGACTAATATTTATAATGTGGGCTTAGCTTTCATAAACATCCTGATCATATCATTTATAATTATTTTCAAGTATATATTTGCTTTTGCTCTTATTTTTAAGTGCTTGCCTCATGGCATAGATTATAAGCTCTGTGAAGAAAATTTCATGCCTGTTCTTTTCCACCTCCTTTAGCACATGAAGTGCTGAAGTACCCAGCTCTTCACTTTGTAAATGAAGGAATGAAAGGAGTAAGAAGTGTACCCACAGAAAAGAGTAGAATCTGAGCTCCAGGAGGGCACCAGAAATGGGGAATACTAGAAGGGAGACAGCTATGAGCTGGTGTGAACAGTAAATCAGGGCATGCGTGTATCCCACAACACACAGAGGTGCAGGAAAGGTTTATTAAATATGGATATTAAAAAAACATTTAGGTCCCAGAGAGCACTAAGTCCCGTATGATGTTCTAGTCCCAGATAGCACTTTGCTCTTTGCCCTCTTTAGAAGTTTCCAGACTATGTGAATGTCCCGGCATAGACTGATGTTGGACTGTAAGCACGGTCCTCAAACACTTTCCCGGAAAGTGGGGAGCATCTTCCAGGCAATGAAGCCTCAGCACCTCATCTACTCAGAGTCCAAGGAAACAAACTGAACTGTTAGAATTTCTTAGTGCCGAACAATATACCACTCTAGAAGTTCTGTTAATATAAGTCCATTACTTAGTCAGACAAAATTCGGCTTTCTTAACGCAGTCCTCAGATATGGACAGTTGTTTCTCTATTCTTTGTGCAAATGCACAAACTCAGTGGCTGTAGTTTCTCTCTTCAACTGATCTAAAAACTGAGAACAACTCTATAAATAGCTTTCCCCTCTTTAGATACAATAATAATCTTTATTAATTATAAAATAATTAAAATTTACCGAGTACTCCAGGAATTGCTCTTTGTGCTTTATTGCATTATTTTATTTAATCCCCAAAACAAATCTCTGAGGTAGGTATCATTCTCACTATTATTTTATAGACGAGAGAAACTGAACTCAAGAGGGATTAACTAATATGCCCAAGGTCATACAACTAGTAAAAAACAAACCTCAAAGCTTGGAACTACTGTTCCATTCAGCTTCCTTATTCATGAGTACGGTAATAGTAATATTTTCTGCAATTTTTCATTTTAACTGCACAGTTTTTCAATAGAGCTTTAAATGTCCTTTGAGATCTAGTCTGAGAAACTAACCTTGTTTTCAAAATCTCACCAGTGTGAAGTGTATAACCAATGGAAACATGTGCACATAATACATTGCTGAGCTCCCTGCTTTGCTTCTTCTCCAACAATTGCTTCTAGGTCACACCAAAAGGCACAGCACCTCCACCTCTCTGTCATTTCTTTGGTCACCCTTGTCTCTTCTGTTTGAATGGTTCAACATCACTGAGGACAGGTTGAAAACCAGGCTGACAGTGCTGCTGAAGAATCTCTCCGCAGCCCGACTGCCAGCAGCATCAAGGGTCTCCAACAATCCTGTGGCATACATTACACCTTTTCCCAATTTCCAGAAATCCTGCCAGTGACCACTTTCTGCAGACCCCTGTGACTCAGGAAATATCTACTCTTCAGCTGTGTAGAAATGAACAGCAGATGTGTGCTAGCAGCCCTGGGAAGTTCAGAAGTGTCAATTTAATATCCTCAGCGTTGCTGCCTGAGCCTGAAAAGTCAATTCAGGTTATAAAAATTTCAGTAGATTGCCACAAATCTCTGAATGTTCTCTTCAGTTCAAGTAGGGGAAAGGTAATGAGCCACAAGAGAAAACCAAGGGTATTAAAAATAATGGATCCTATCTCACTAATTGAGAAACGGCTCTTGAAAAGGGTAATGATTTTGAAGATTACATACTCCCCTGCAAAAACTTTTATTTTAGGATAGCGAAAATACACACGAACAATCACACATTTCAGGGTCATCATAGACAAGTCAACCTGAAATCACAGAAATGTTATCGTCTAGGTACCCTTGCTCAGGTCAGATAAAATCCATGTTCTTTACCTCTTGGTTTATAACTCAGTTGCCAAGTATCTGAGTCATCAGTGATCTACCTGTACTACAGATAAGATTATCACAGATTCAACTTTGAGAAAAATACAACGGTAGGTTAATTTAAATAATGGAACAATCTGATTTTTCACCTTTCTTTTTCTCCCCCAGAAACTTTAGAAGTATGCTTTTTGGTAAATTACATGGTTTTTTGTTTTGTTTTGTTTTGTTTTGTTTTGTTTTTTTCCAGCTGACTGACTAGCTCTGATTCACTTAGAATCAAGATATTCACTTTGTAAAAAGAGATTCCCTTAGCCAAAAAGATGTAAACACATTATTTCAGCATGAATGTCCCTACAGACCCTTGTTCTCACAAAGAAACAAGGAAAATAAGACTATTCAAAGCATTTTTCTCTTCAGTTAAGAATGATTAATTGAATGTACCACCACTGAATTGATACTCATAGTTTTCCAAGTAATGCACTGCTTCAATGGATGTACACAATGAACACTTAAAATTCATTTGTCAATTTATTTATTATACAATTGTGGAAGAAGTATCTACTCTTTTGCAGTGGTCCATAACCTGTAGCTATGATCTCGGTCTTGATCTTTCCCTTCAAAGTGTTCACATTCATATTGGGTAGACCTACACATGAAGAAATTAAATATAATACAGAGTGATATGGTTTGCAATAAAAGAATGTGCAGGTAATGTATGAGACTACAGCAAAAGAATCTAGCTATGCATACAGAAATCAGGAAGATTTTTTTGTAAAAAATTATTGCTCTTTTGAACTCAAGTCAAGTTTTTTAGCCAATTGGTTTGTTTTTATTGCAAAGCAAAGCTTCAAATATATGTTGGAGAGTCCTGCTAACTAATCTGCCCAGCAAAGCAGTTAGAAATGTTTTTTAGGTAATCCTCCAACATGTGTTTCAATGGCTAAGCTAGAAGCATGTGCATCATATTGGGCATCTGAAAGACAGTGTCACCACTGAGCTAAAACTGACTGCATCACAGACTCTGAAGGCTAATTACGAGTAAGACTGGGAACTACAGCAATTACGTTGCATTTGAAGTCTTACATAAATTTCTTCAAAACTGCTTGTTTCCTGGGTATATTTCTGACATAGTTCCTATATGTACATTTCATTATTACATACTGTGAAATGTATTTATCCTTCAGGTAGAAAAAAAAAAGAGAATAAGCAGTAGTGAAAACATAACTACTCGACTATCAATGAAAAATCCATTGGCCAAGAACTCTATTACAATGGAAAATTAATGCTGTAAATCGCATACAGGTAGTTTCTGTCCACAGAGACATTAGGTAAGAGTTTAGGTTCTGGAGTCAGCTTGCCTATGTGCAAATCTGGCCTCCAGTACAAAACTGCTGTATAATTTGAACACATCTCTGGGTCTTAGTTTTATCATTTATAGAAGAGGAAAAATAATAAAAATGCCCACCTAAAGAGTTGTCTGGAGGAGAGAATGAATTAATACTTATTAGGGCTTAGAACATGCCTGGCTCGAAGTAGTTATGCTATTATGCTAAACGTGCAAGGACTTTTTATACTGTAGTATAATTATGTGGTCTGAGACAGTCTTGTTCAGAAAGGACACATAATGTAAATGCAGCCCTTCAAGTAGCTATCCAAACATTCCACTAATTTTCAAGGAAGCACTGCCAATTCTCTTTGGCACTTTATTTAAAGGGAAAAAGGGACCTATTAGTATAGTCCTTACAGACTACTGCCTTTTGGGATAAAGAGTAATAAATGACCACACTCTACCCAACATTAAACTGGAAAGATTCTAAAACGCCCAACTTTGGATGTGCTACTAGACCCAGTTTTTTAGTGAATCATTTCTAAAGCTCACACTATCTTTCAGGACAAACACTGAAAAGAGTTTGCAGGGGCTTGGACTGTGCCCAGTTAAGAATGGTTCGTGTTCCAGTATTAGAAGCAGTGAAACAGACCATGCAGAGTGGCAAGAAAAATCAGTTTTACATTGCCCTTTGTTTTTTTCTCCATTCAAGTAGAGAAAATGATTTCCAAGGTGCTCTGTTTCTCTGTTCTAGTCAAAGTCACTTCTGTCAACGTCCTCAAAAAGGTAATTAACCTCATACTGATAAGCAATTTTCTCCCAAGCTCATGCTTTACTAGCTATTATGTCCTGGACAGGGATTGCGTCCACCTCCATGTTCCCTTTAATACCTGTCAAGGCTTCGCAAATATTATCAGGTGATAACTTCTCATTAGCATTTCCTTTGGCTTTGTGATGCTAAATTTCATCTTGCCATGCTGCCAGGGCATAAAATCAAGATATCACTTGCCAGGTTCGAAGTTCCTTACGGTATTAATAGCTGTTATTTCTATATTTTGTCAGTGTTTCTAGGCAACTCTCAGGATAATGTACATGGAAAGCATTAAGTCTCACAAGTGTGAAGTAAGCGACAACATGTCAAGTACCATTGGTGAGGTGAAGCCCTTGGACACTGCACTGTTTCCTTCTTTACTCCTCATGTTCTACCATCAGAGCCACTGTCAACCATAGCAATACAGGGCAAAATGGTTAGAATGTCAGGCAAGTGTCAGGAAAATGTACCATACAGAAACTTGATCTCCAAATTTAACTTCTATAATTATTGTTTTCTGGCCATATTTATAAACTGCTTTAATTATCTGTTAATTGGTAGGTCACTATATCCTTGACATTTGCAATTCTTCCAATTTACAGATGAGATTCAGATATTTTAATAATAATCCTTCATTTTCAGTCCTTTAAAGAGTACAAGAACAAAAATGGAATAAGAAAGAGAACATGGATTTCATTTTTGTCTTCACTATTTACATATTGTGTGTCCTAAGAAAAATTATTTGACCTCTCTGAACTTCAAGTTTCTCGTTAGCAAAATTTGAATGATAATAATATCTATCCTTCAGGGATGGTATAAAAATATAATGGATATTGTCTACAGAAAATGATTTATAAATGTTAAAGATGTTCCCTACAAAAGGAAAGAATCCTGGCATTGCCACGACCTTTCTCTGGGAACATTTTAACAGACATGAGTGATGACCCTGGCCCAATTACCTTGCGTTTGGGGCCTGGGATGTAATGGTCCAATACAGAACTGAAATAATATGTGCATTTCTTATTTCTTCCACTCTATTCACCTAATAAGGGAGACTGTTAGTAAAGACAAGAAGCATTATTTCTAATAAAGTAGAAAAATACCTACTGGCAAGAGTAACTGTACATGGTGTTCTTCCATTTGTCACTATCTCATCGCCCATGAGTTTCCAACCTCTCCTTTCTAAATCAATATTTTTCATATTCCTCTCACCATGACCTAGAACTGCAGCTGACCTAGACATACACACGGTTCCCTTTCAAACCCATGAAGAGCAGATCCATCTCACTCCTCCATTTCCCTCCTTCTGTCCTTTTCCAGAATTGTTCACATCATTGTAGAGAAAAACACATATTCTTTTTCAGGGTGTTTATAACCTGTTCTCACAAACTTCTCCCATTACGCTGACCTCAGCACCTGCTGAAAGTCCCCCCAACTATGTTCATCCAGTCTCATCAGCTGCTTCTAACAGTAAAAGCAATTTATTAGGCTCCTACCATTCTTTTTCTATGTCATTTGTATATATAGATGACTTCCGATCCTCACCCTGTCATCCTCAAAAAGAAAAATTGAGGCATATGGAACAGGTCCCACTGAGTAATAAGTAATCTGACTCTGCCCCATAAATATCGTCTCTACTCTAAAGAAAATATAAACTAATACAGGTATTAAGCACTTACTAAAATACTTCTTAAAAGGCTACACAAAATGTGTCATTGCAGATGTATTTGTCTCCATCTGAATGCTTCTTGCTTTTTCCAAAACAAAATCTATCTAAGTTCCTCTTTGCCATAAAATTGGTAAGTCTACCCTAAAACCCTTGATGTTACTCACTTTGTTGTCACATGTATTTCCAGGTCTTACACTCTACTACCATTGTACAATATACAATGTCATTCATGTTAGCTCGACTCCCAAGTACATTATAAAGCTTCTATTAAATACAAGGGATTACAATCTCTGAAAAGTTAGGAAATTTCCCAGAGTCATAAGAGTCAGTAAGGCCAGGACTATGATTCACACATATCTCTGCTTGAGACAGACCTGTCTATGTGACATTCTTGGTCCAATAAAATGCCATTAGAATTAGAAAAAGCTACCTCTCAACAGAAGTGTAAGGGTGTCTGAAGAGGTCTTTCTTTCACAAGCTCCACATGGCCCCGGAGGGGGGTTTTCATCAAGCAGCCTTCTGAAGGAAGAAGGTACAGACTTCAAGTACATTGAGAAACAAGATATATGAGTACCACAAACGAGATGTAGTCTTCTCCAAGCTACAGAGAGCTCCAAATTGTTTGTTACTACAATATAATTTAGTCTGACCCAACTGGACCAGAATTGGGTTTTTAAAATAGATTTTTATTAAAATTCATCCAAAATTACACAAACTTCCAGGCCATTACATAAGCTTACAGACTGCAATACATTGTGTCTTTTGCTTATGACAGCGAGCAATGTAAACAACCACATAGATGCAGCATTAAGTCACCACTACATAAAGTTACTGTAGTACCTAGTGCACATGTCACTGTTTTAAGTTTGTAGACCAGAATTGCTATAACAATTGTTATAACAGCCATAACACACCTTCAGTGATGTGGTACCAGATCTTGGGCTACCTGCTACGGAATATTTTGGGGGGAAACAGAATAATTTATGCTACTCAGTACCAAATATTTGATAAGTTGTGTCCTGCAATAAATGGAAGGGCAGATAATGTATTTGGTTGTATTGTGACTTCAAACAAAGACAAATTAAATTAAAATTAAATTTAAGTTAAGAATTTTGAGCTGGGGAAATGATTCAGGTGTCCCAATGGAATCACAAAAGTCTTCATAAGTAAAAAGGGTCTGGCAGTGAGTAAAGTTTGAAAACAGAGTGTGATGAGGGAGGCAGAGATCAGAGTGCCTGAGTCACTGGCAGTGAAGATGGAAAGGGCCAGGAGCCAAGGAATGCACAAGCCTCCAAAGGGAACACAGTCCTGCCAAAATCTTGGTTTCAGCCTTATGAAGCCAATTTGGGATTTCTAACATCCAGAAATGAACAGTAATAAATTTTTATTGTCTTAAATCTATTGATAACTACCATCAAAAATATTGTTTAATACTAAGTTTGTGGTGGCTTATTATATTACAGCAATAGAAAACAAATGTGGCAGCCATAACTAAGAAAGACAGGCCCTGCCTCAAAAAATTGTGGATATGACTCTTAATAAATACTGATTTCATCATTCAATTTGACAAACAGGTGACTGGGTTCTTGACAGGGTATAATATCAAAAGAATCATGCCTTGAGACTGAGAGACTGTGACTGAGAATTAAAATGTCCCTTTTATTTAAAAAAGTAGGAGTCAGACTGAGAAAACTGCTCAGTCAGCAAAATGGAAGCCTGAGACTCCACTACACAAAAGAAAAAGTTCAACTAGCAACTATCCATGGACCAGAGCATCTTTTTGAAAACACCAATACTTAGAAATAAGCCCAAGATGCTAATACAGTCCTTAGAAATGAATGAAAACTGCATTGGAAAGGTAAAAGAATGGTCTCAACACCACCCCTCTTCCCCTGAAATTAACCCAACACTAGGCAAAGGGGATTCACCTGGCCCGTCGTTTCTATGGAGGAAGGAGAGAAGGGCAGTCATCCAGGTCTCCTGCACTCTAAGAGACTTCTGGGAAGCACACTCCTGCTCTCACCTCACAGGTGTAACCTGAGGTCAGGTAGAAACAAGGAGAGGAAGTGGATGTCACAGTGACCAGTCTTCAGATGTTGTTGCTATGTCCCTGCCAATTGTGATGCCAAGTAAGAGGTATCAGCCGACGTCACAGCCCTCCCACAAAGCAGGACTGTTCGCCTTCTGAAGAACCGAGCTAAGATAACCCAGTTTAATCTCTGGCCTGCTATTTCCGTGACTGCCCTCAGTGCCCATGGTAATGATTCCATGCTGGTAGAGAGCTCCAGGCTCCACACATTTTGGAGAAGTACAGGAACTAGAATTGCTTTGCCCAAAAAGCCCACCCGATCACCCTACCCAGGCAGGGAAAACACCAGCTCTTGGCATTTCCAAGAAGCCGAAGAACTACTCCTGCTTGACTGCGGAGGACAAACTCCTGATCAACTCAGCCAAAAGCCCACTTTGAGTTTCCACCTGGGCAGGAGGCAAGACTCAATCAAAAGCCTTGAAAATAGACTCAATCCAACAGAAGAAAGAACCAGTGAGCTGGCAGACAGAGTTTGTAGGATTATGCAGACAGTTGAGCATAAAGACGAAAGAATGTAAGAAGCCTAAAGGAACCCTGAGGGAAGCCTAAGGGACACCATCAAGAAACTAAGCCTGTGTGTAATAGAGTGCTGAAGAAGAAAAAGAAAAAGGACCCAAAGGCTTGTAAAAAAATGAAAACTTCCTTAATCTGGGGATAGACACCAACATCCAGGTAAAAGAAACACAGAAATGTCCAATCCAATTGAACCCAAACAAAAAGTTCTCCTTTACACATAATGATTAAAATATCAAAAATAAAAACCAAGCTGGGTGTGGTGGCGCACATCTGTAATCACAGCACTTGGGAGGCTGGAGCAGGAGGATCACCATGAGTTCAAGTCCACCCTAGGATATAGAGTGAGGTCAGGGCCAGTCAACCACCCAGTGAGACCCTGTCTCAAAAAAACAATAAATAAATAAATAAATAGCAAAATTCTGAAAGAAGTAACAGGTAAATGCATCACATACAAAGTAGTGTCAATGGGATTACTTGGACACACAAAAACTAAGGAGGATCATCCCCAATAGACCAGACTTACACATATTGCTAAAACCCCATTAAATTATTTGAAACTCAAAAGTGGGAAAATGGGAGTAAAAGTATTCGGTTTTTTTACATAATCAAAGTTAAGTTATTATCAGCTTGAAATAAGTTACCATAAATATAAAATATTCAAAATATTCTACAAAACCCCCATGGTAAGCCCAAAGCAAAAATCTTTAGTGGAGTCATAAGACATGAAATGGAAAGAATTCAAATCATACAACAGAAAATTATCAGCCTACAAAGGAAGACAGGACAGAGAAAGAGAAAAATAAAATATCTACCAAGTTATCATAAAACAATTAACAAAATGCCAGTAGCTATAGATAATTAACTTTGACGTAAACATATTAAATTCTCCAACAAAAAGGCCCACAGTGACTGAGTAGATTAAAATTAAGATTTAATCTATATATTGTCTGTAAGAGAATCAATTCACTTTTAAGGATGGACACACATAGACTAAAAGGAAGGGATCAAACAAGATATTCTTGCAAATAGAAACCTGAAGGGAGCATGGGTAACTATAATATACAGACAAAAATAGACTTTCTGTCAAAATCTGAAAAAGGAAGGAAGGAAGGAAGGAAGGAAGGAAGGAAGGAAAGAAAAGAAAAGAAGAAAGAAAGGAAGGAAGAAAGAAAGAAAGAGGAAGGGAAAAAGAAGAGAGGGACGGGAAGGAGGGAGGGAGAGAAAGGAGGAAGGAGGGAAGGAAGGAAGGAAAAAGACAAAAAGGAAATTATATAATGAGGTAAGATTCAGTTCAAGAAGAGTGTGTAACTATTGTAAAGATCCATTAACCCAACATCAAAACACCTATATACTTAAGACAAGTGTTAAAAGATCATTTGTCTTTTGAAAGAGAGATAGTCCAATACAATAATAGACAGCAACTTAGATACCAACTTTAAACAGTTGGCAGACCATCCAGGCAAACTTACTTTTTTAAAAAATGGACCTAGACAATAATTAGACAAAATGGACCTCACACTAATACAGGATATCTCAACCAGCAGCAACAAAGTACACATTCTTCTTAAGCACACAGAGAACACTGTCCAGGATAGATGTCATATTAGGATACAAAACAAGTATTAGCAAATTTAAGAAGACGGAAAGCATATCAAGTGTCTTTTGCAACTGTAATGGTATAAATAAGAAATTAACGAAGGAGAAACTTCAGAAAATTCACAACCTCACAAATACTAATTGATACTAACATTCTCCTGAGCAGTCATTGGGTCAAAAAATAAATAAATAAAATATATCAAAACAAATGAAAACAGAAATAAAGCAAACCTAAATTTATGGGATACAACAAAAGTAGTTCTAAAATCAACAGAACTAAAAGTTGGTTTTATGAAAGATAAACAAAATTGATAAATATTTAGCTAGACTAAGAAAAAAAGAGCACTCAAAAATAAATGAAAAAGAAGACATTACAACTGCTACCACCAAAATCCAAAGGATCAGAAAAACTATTACGAACAATTACATGCCAACAAATTGGATAACCTAGAAGAAATGGAAAAACTCCTAGACATACACGATTTACCAAGACTGAATCATTAAGAAATAGAAGGTCTGAAGAGATCAATAATGAAATAATACCAAGAATCAACAAATGATATCACATCAAATTAAAAAGTTTCTCCACAGCAAATGAAACCACTAACAGAGGGAAGAGACAATCTACAGAATGGGAAAAAATTTTGCCAGCTTCTCCTCAGACAAAGGATTAATATCTAGGATATATAAAGAACTCAAAAAAAAAAAATCAGACCCCCCCCAAATTTAAAGACTCAGTTAAAAATGGATGTTTGAAATGAATAGACACCTCTTAGATGAAGAAATACAAATAGCCAATAAATAAATGAAAAGATATTCAACATCTCTGGTCATTTGAGAAATGCAAATTAAAACAACACTGAGATTCCATCTCACTCCAGAAAAAATGGCTACCATCAAGAAATCAAGCAATAACAAATGCTCATGAGGCTGGGTGGGGGGAAGGAACATTTCTCCATTGTTGCTGAGATTGTAAACTGATACAACCACTATGGAAATCATGGAGATTCTTCAAAAAACTAAAAGTTGAAATTCCATTTGACCTAGCTATTCCCCTGCTAGGTATCTTCCAAAAAGAGCTAAATTTATTATAGGAACACATGTATACCCATGTTTATAGCAGCATAATTCATAATAGCTAAATCTTGGAAACAGCCTATATGTACATTAACAGATGAATGGATTTAAAATGTGGTATTTTTGCACAATGGAGTACTGCTCTGCCATAAAGAAGGATAAACTTGAGTCATTTGTAGGAAAATGGATGCACTCTGAGACCATAATGTTAAGTGAAATAACTCAGACACAAAAGCTTAAATATTGCATGGTTTCTCTTATATGAAAAACTTAATATATAATAAAGTATGAAATAAAAGACAGATAATAGGAAAAAAGAGAAAGAAAACAAAGGTATTGTAATCCAGTGTGGACAATGCATCTAAAGATATACTCTGATTTAGTACAATTGTCCTACATGTTTCATATGTTCTTTGGCCTATAGTCTGATTTTCAATCTGTATATGTGATGGTTAACTTTATAAGGTCTTACAAGATAAACAAATCAATCTGATACTGGAAAAATAAAAGGGGGAAGTAGACGGTGGGGAAGGGGAATTGAAACGTGTTATGCACACGTACCAATCCCCTACATTGAATGTGAACATTATGTACTATAAACATGTACTAGTGAAAGTCAAAAAATAAAAAAGATTATATCAATTATACATAAAAAGTAAGGAGATTAAATTAGAAATGAGAAATCACCTATTCAAAACTTACCTAGGCTTGATGGCTTCACTACTGGATTCTACCAAAAATTTGAAGTACTAATGTCAACCTTCCTCAAATTCTTTGAAAAAAACTGAAGAACAGAAAATATTCTCAGACTCTTTTTATGACACTAGTGTTAATTCGATGCCAAAGTCAGACAAGAATCTTACAAGAAAAGAAAATTACAGGCCGATATTTTTAATTAACATAGATGCAATCCCCCCGAGGAAAAAAAATACTACAAAACTTGCTCACACCCATGATCAAAAGAGATTTATCTTTGGAGTGCAAACATAGTTCACATGCAGATCAATAAACATGATATATCACATTAACAGAATGAAGGACAAAAGCCATATGACCGTCTTATGAGATGCAGAAAATACATATGACAAAATTCAATGTCTTTTCATGATAAAAATAAAAAAGTTCTCAGTAAATTACATACAGAAGGAATGCACTTTAATACAATAAAGGCCAGACATGAGAATCCCACAGCTAACATAAAGCTATGGAACACAACAGAGTCCAGAAACTAACCCACACATACACAACTGATTGATTTTCTACAAAGCTGCAAGTACAGCTTACACAATTGAAAAAAAAGATAATCTCCCCAATAATACTAGCAAATGGTTCTGGAAAAACTGGACATGCACATGCTGAAGAAAGAAATCAGATACTTATCTCAAATGCACAATAAAATCAACTCCAAATGGATTAAAGACTTAAACATAAGATGTAAAACTATAAAACTCTTAAAAGAAAACATGGGAAAATTGAGTGCAGGTAACAAAAGCAAATATAGACAAATGGTATTATATCAAATTGAAAAATTTCTATAATGGCAAAGGAAATAATAGGGAGTAGAGACAACCTACAGCTTGGGAAAAATATTTGTGAACAAGACATCTAATAAGGCACTAATATAAAAAGCATATAAGGAACACAAAATACTCAATACCAAGACAAAAACCCAAACAAACAAAGTGCAATTTCAAAATGGATGAGGGACCTGAATAGATGTTTCTCAACAGAAGACATACACATGGCCAAGAAATATATAAAAAGACTCAAAATTGCTAATCATTAGGGAAACTGAAATTAAAACCACACAATTTCCTCTCATATCTGTTTCTGTCCAGATGGATTTTATCAAAAAGACAAAAGAAAACAAGTGTTGGAGAAAAGAGAACTTTATACATCATTGATGAGAATGTAGATTACTATATCCATTAAGGAAAAAGTATAGAGGTCACTCAAATAATTAAAATAGAACTAACATATGATCCAGTAATCCCACTTCTGGGTATTTATGCAAAAGATTTAAAATCAGTATGCCAAAAGATTTCTGCATTCCTATGTTCATTGTAGCACTATGTTTATCGTAGCACATTGGAGTACTACTACAATAATGAAGAAATATAAACAATCTGTGTCCATCACCTGATGAATGGAGAAATTAAGTGTGGTATATATACACACAGTGAAATAATATTCAGCCACGAAAAAGGATATTCTTCCATTTGTGACATGGATGAACACATAAAACTGTACATTAAATGAAATAAACCAAGCACAGAGAGTACTACACATTCTCATTTATGTGTGGAAGCAAAAAAACTGATCTTACAGAAACAGAGTAGAATGGAGGCTAATAGAAGCTGACGGTTAGGGAGAATGAGATGATGGTCACGGAGGACAAAATCTCAGTTTGAAGTGAAGAACAAATTTGGGGGCTTTTGCATAGTGTGGTAAATACAGTTAAGAACAGTGTATAATACATTTTAAAATTGCTGAGAGTAATTTCAAACATTCTCATCACAAAAAATAAGTTTTAAGCGATAATGTTAATTAGATACATTTAATTATTTTAAACAGTCATAAACCACAGTCATAAACCACATCACTTTGTATAAATGTGTACAATGTGAACAAAGAAGGCTGCTCAGCTCTTCGGCAGAGTGAGTACATCCCTCAGCTTACTTTTCAATGATGGAGCAATGAGAAGAGCTTGAGGAGCAGGGGCTGCGGGCCACAGTGGGCACAAGCCGGAGCCCAGGTGAGAGGTCCTCCTCAGCTTCACACCAGGGGTCCTCACCATACATCCTCCCAGTATTTCAGAACTGCTACAATTAATGCCCTCTCCTGCCTCCCCTCTTCTCTTTTTCCAGTGCATTTTAAGGGTGCATCAGGGTTTTCCTGCTCCTGATCTACCATGCATAGGTAGCAGCACACAGCAGACAAAGAAGTGACTTGGAGCCAGGAGGGTGATACAGGTCTGCCTTCCCAGTTACTCCAGAGGCTGAGGCAAGAGGATGACAAATTCAAGGCCAGCCTGAGCAATTAGTGAAACTTTGTCTCAAAATTTAAAAATAAAAATGACTGGAAATGTAGGTAGATGAGAGAGTGTTTGTCCAGCATGTGCAAGGACCTGAGTTCAATCCCCAGTACTATGAAAAATATTTTAAAATTTTTAACTGACTTCATATTTTTTCTATGAACCTCCAGCTCAAGAGGGATCATGACAGGACTTGATGAGCGGACTATCATGCAATCCCAGGCTTCCAGCCTGATCAGACAAAACTGCCGCATTGTTTCTTTTGAAAGAAAGTAGGTATATTTGGGGCACTAATGGAAAATAAGTAACTTTTTATGAACTACTAGTAGACAGAGTTTGAGTTTATTATTGTTTCCAAATAATTATGACCCTTCCTGTGGAATTGTTATACTTCCCTGCCCTGTTGATGTCAACTTGGTCATGTGTCTTGCTTAGACAATAAAATATTAGGGAAAATAACATAAAACTTCTGAGGAGAAGCTTTAAGAGGTTCTCAGCAACAAGAAAAGTAACTAAGACAGACTAATACCTGACACCCAAAGTTAAAGGAGGAACGGTTTGTTATAGCTCAGTTTGTAGAGATTTTAGTCCACAGTTGGCTGGCTCCAAGAGAGGGTGGCGTGGCAGAGGGGCATCACAGAGGAGAAACAGTTCATGGTAGGTATAAGGCAGCAAAGCAGTGATGTAGCAAGCAACAGCAGCAGCCCTCTTTCTGTCCCTTATATTCCATCCAAGATACCCACCTGTGGGCACCCTTCATCCCAGCACTGTACAATCTAACTTCAGTTACCTCCAAAAAGTCCCACCTATGACCAATTGAGGTTTTGGGTGGACATCTAGATACAAACCAGAACAAGAAGCAAGGAAATCCAGCATCTCTCTGCATTCTTTCTGCCATAAGCCCAGCAGTGCTTCAACCAGGGGCTCCCTGCCAACTTGGTTCCCAGAGTTAAATCATCATGAAACTAAGCTATAAACTCTGACCCACGATCGACATATAACATAGGCAGGCAATGAAGCTTTGTATTGTTTTTGTGAACCACTGTGATTGTGAAGTTGAATGTTCCTAAAGTATAACAGCCTCAGGTGAGGTCAAAGAATATTGTACCTGCTAGAAAGACCCAAGGAACAGAACTATTAGACAAATTTTGATTAATTTAGTTAAACTAAAAAGTCTAATCATAGAATAACACAAAAATTATCCTGTGTTAATTCCTGGTTTAGAATAAATGTGATGTGTGCTGAATTTTATATCTGAGAACAGCTGCAAGACAAAGAATTCCACATGGTACTAGATGAGCCCAGAAGAGGGGCAATTATTCACTTGAAAAAAAAATCCCATAGCAAAAGAATGAGACATAATCTGTGCTCCAATCTGGTGAAATTTTAGAGTTACTATTCTAACTTCACAAAAGATAAAATTCCAATATGATACAGAAAAGAGAATAAATGAGCCTTTGACATCATAATCACGTATTTAATGATCATATTGTGTAAAGGGCAGCACCCATGAGCCAACATGGCTTACTTGCAAAAGCTACATCACAAATCCATTGCATATACATCACCACATATTTCTAAACTGCAAGCACAAGCTAATCCTTATAACCCATTCCCAGAGCAGAAGTTTAAATATGTAAGATCCGTATATGTAAGTGTCAAAAACATACAGTAAATAGCTACCACAAAGAAGGCAGGGCTTGGGTTAAATCACCAGGAATTCTTATTCTCCCAGTGTAACATTTGAGTAAAAATAAAATTATAACTACAAGAACATAATCTGGCCTTTAAAAAAGTCCTGAAGTACCCACATACATATAAATATAGAGGTCAGAAGGACAGTTCTATCCTCTTGTGGTGTGAGTACTGAGAGGGGGAAGGGATTGGGAAGGGTCTCAGAGCATGCTGACGTTGCGATATGGATGCTGCTACCATCTCTGTTGCTTTAAGCTCAGGTCTTTCTCCTCTACTTCCGTTTCATTGAGACTTTTGTGACTGTGGTTGGACAAAGTCTAGGCTTTGAAGGTAGAGAATAAAAATCAAAGAAGGAATGACTTTCGGCCTTTGGATTTTATGTGCCCCTCCCAACAAACTCAGTAATATACCTTGAGAGCTGTGTGTAACAGCTAGAAGGCACGACTTTGGATGTGCAAAATGATTTCAGGATCGCTCATGTAACACACCTGAGGAGGTGGGAGGTGCAGCTCACCTCCTAATCCAAAGGCTCACCACAGAGAAGAAACTGACAACAAGAAATAAAAAGCTGCCAAGAATGCAAAGCACAGGGGAGAGCAACTTTTCATAAGTGACTAGAACTTTTCCTTCAAATTAATAGCACTAAGAATAGTACGATCAACCTAAAATATGCAAAGTGATTTCCAAACACACACCCATTACTCATTTTCAATACATTGATATTTTGCATACACAGAAATCATTTTAAGCCTTTAAACGTGAAAATTTCCAATTGTATTTTAGCTAGCAAAGTAGGAGTCACAAACATAAATAACTATATGAGTAGCATAGGAAAAACCTCAACGTTTAGGGGGCGAAACAAGCATTAGAGATTATGGCAAATCAAAAAATATCACATATCTTATATAGAAGGGGCAGCTACAGTGAAACTCATACCAAGTACTCCTTTTCAGAAAAATAAGCCCAGCGCAGTCATCCAAGAAAAGCCAGAAATCTCAAATTTTATGTGAACTTGCTTGGTTTTCTAATGTTACCCACTAATAACTTACTGCCTATGGACAACAGTAATTCATGGGCCCAACAAAACACATCTTAGATTGGTCCAAAGACTCATTTCCACTTTTGGGCTTCTGTTTACTCATCTTATAGCCCTTTCTCAGGTACCAAAGGAAAATGCAAATGAATTTCTTTCTGTTCAACTTAAAACTAAGTTTAGATCAAAAGAAAATGTACATTTTATCTTTAAGTACAATGACCATAATAATTTCCCTTTTAAAGTAATATATTTCTGATGGGCTGATCTTTGGAGGTCATTCTTCAATTTTAGCTGAGAACCAAAGGTTAGTTTACAGAACTATGCTCCTGGGAGCTTGATGGGGGAGGAAGTTCTGATAAGCAAAGTAAAAAGAGATTTTGAGTTCACTCTGCTGCATTGCGCTTCAGAATGAACAGTATAAAGTTTGACCTCTAGGATAAAATGAAAGGCAGAAGTGACTGATTCTCTATAATTTAAGGTTTCCTCTCTATTGACTGGGTAATTGCTACTCAGAGATTTGATGCGGAAGGGGAGATCAGAGTGGGAGGTAATGCGCAAATGCAGGGCAGTGCAGCTCAGATTCAACAGTCGCGTAGGGGAAGCGCACTCCTGAGAGAATCGCCAACCTTCTGCAGGTCAGGTGCAACTAAGCAAATGTTGGAAATGCCTCATGGGATTGGGGGAGGCTCTCCGCAAATGTTGGAAAGCTTACAGGAGATCCAAAAACAGCTACTTATGTGGTCTCTGGAGACAGAAAGAGACGCAATTGACACGCTGCACAGAAAAGTAGCGCTTTCCAATGATGACTGAAGTAGTCATTAGCCTTCAATTCAGTCCCTTTCCTGCCAGAGAAAGTGGAGTTGATCCTTATTATCTGAAGTTTCATTTATTTTTTTCATTTAATTCAATTTTATTTACCAAGAACATGTATTGGTACATTGTATACATAGTTATCACATTCATTATAGTTAATTTGTACCTCTACATGATATACCTTGATTTCCCCCTTCTTTCCTAGCCCTCCCTTCCACTCCTCCTCTCTTCCCTATTTACAGTAGCTTTAAATTTTCCCCTTTATTCCTTTCTTTTCTTTTCCCTTTCCTTCTTTTCCCCCTCCTCCCTTTCTAATTCTCCTCCTTATTACATATTATCTTTCTTTTACATAGTATCTATTATACTTTTTTGTCCTTATTTATACTTACAGTTTCTCATATCAGAGAAACAATTCAATATGTACTCATATGTGTCTGATTTATTTCACTTAAGGGTATGTTCTCAAGGTGCATCCATTTACCTATAAATATCTTAAATTTATCCTTTTATGGCAGAGTAATACTCCGTTGTATAGAAAAACCATACCTTCTAAAAGAAATCACCAACAGAGTAGGGCAAAAACCCACAGAGTGGGAAAAAAATTTTGCCATCCATTCCTCATGCAAAGGTCTAACATCTCAAATATATAAAGAACTCAAAAAATAAAAATTAAAAAAAAATAAAGAACTCAAAAATATCAGACCCCCCCCCCAAGTTTAGAGACCCAATCCAAAAATGAGCATCTGAAATGAACAGGCACCTCTCAGATGAAGAAATACAAATGGCAAACAAATATATGAAAAAGTGTTCAACATCACTGGTCATTCAAGAGATGCAAATTAAAACACCGCTAAAATTTCATCTCACTCCAAAAAGAACAGCTATTATCAACAAATCAGCCAATAACAAACGCTGGCGGGGCTGTGGAAAAAATGGAACACTTCTCCACTGTTGGTGGGAATGCAGACTGGTCCAACCACTGTGGAAATCACTGTGGAGATTCCTCAAAAAACTACAACTGGAGGCTCCACTTGACCCAGCTATCCCTCTGCTTGGTATCTTCCCAGAAGAATTAAAAACATCTCACCACAGCGATGTATGTATAACCATGTTTACAGATACACAGTTTGTAACAGTTAAATCTTGGAAACAACCCAAATACCCAGCAACTGAAGTTTCATATTTGTAAATTCACTGACTTGCTAACATTTTCTGTAACTCCCAAATCAATCCTCTCAGGGGGTTTTTATGCATCTGCATTCAGGAAGCTACCTGCAGGGAGCTGCAAAACACAAAGTTGCCTACTATGTTGCCTGCTATGTACATTCCCAGCTGAGGCTGAGAAAAGCAGTGTTCTACATTCTCCTTTCACCTTTCCTGCTGTAAACAAGTATCCTTTTCCCACAGAAAGTGCCACATTGTGCCGTTCGTGCTTCTTGTTGGTGATTTCACCGCTGTAAGTCATAGGGTTTAACTGCTGTCTAGTATTCCTAAGCCTTACGGAGAAAATGCCTAGACCTGGTGAGCTTTATTAAACAGAAACACACATAAAATAAAGTTATGTATGAACTGATTAAAGTCCTGTGACCATAGGTTCAAAGTTACATCCCTCTTTTTTTTTTTTTTTTTGTAGGTGCAATGATTCAGTCATTAGTTCGGGGTTCAAGACAAGTGCACAAGACATGTACTTTAAATAATGAGAACTGACTGTATTTATATAGCAATTTGATAATATCTTAAGGATGATATGAAGTAAATTCTTCACATGTCAGATTAAAGGACAGCAAAGAAGCCACACAGCATTCTTTCTAGTCTTGGATTTTAGCATTCATTGAAGAGCTGATTCAAGCCCCAGAAGTGTGGACAGATTAGATAATCTTTTAGATCCTCTGAGCCTCTCAAATTCCTTGATTCTATAACTTGTTCAGGAAGTTAACTGAGTCTCAATTTTCTACTTGTATTGAATAAGAATTACAGAAAAAATTTCTTAAATTTTGTCTCAGCTCTAAAGTCCTACTATTTATGAAAAATAGCTTTCATGACATTCTCCTGCTTACTTCTAACATCAAATTCTCTACTATTTTTAAAAAATGTTTAATCAGTGTTTAATCTGTAGAAATTCCTACTAACTACTACTTATGATAGTCTTCTGCTTTCCAATCAACTAGTCTTAAATTTTTTGTAATCAGTGTTCCCCTTTATATCAAGCATTTCACACTTCTAAAAATGGTCCCAAATCCCATTGCCTGCCTCATGGCACCTTTGTCCCTTCTAAAGGATCCAGAATCTCGCACTGAATCACCACCATGCACTTGCTGTCTTAAACCTAATGAGTAATAGGTTTATAAATATCCTACAGAGCCTCTCCATTAACATGAAAATAGCCTTGAGGTTACTTGAGTTTCTGTAACACTATTTGTAGGACAAGCCTCTTACCCTCCTGAGTGGTTCCCAACAAATAGCTCAAAGTCACATCTGAAAGAAGTGTGATCAGTTTTGAATCAATTCATATCTGTGCTGGGCAACGGTGTGCCATGAATCTGTCTAAACTGGATAAGCAGACAGTCCATTAATTGATAACATCTGCCACTGGCCACTTAGCCCTTCTTCCTTTTTCCTAAAAAAAGGAAAGTAGGGGGAGGTGGAAAGGAGAAAGGGGGAGAGGAAGGGAGAGCAGAGGCATAGTATTATCTGCCTAATTTAATAGTACATGTTTCATAAGGAAAAAGAGACTGTAGGTCTAAGTACTGTTAAAGAAAACAAAGCAATAGTCAGTAAAGAAAGTGACCTCCGTTAAGAGTGATAAGAAATTAATCAACAATAACCAGAGAAATAAAACTGTATCAGAAATAAAATGGAATAGAAGAAGAAAGAATCAATATAGTAATTCAAATAAAACAGTGAAAATTGTTCCTGCCATATTTTTCTGCTCCATTAAAATCTGAGTATCTTGGGGGCAAATAATATAACTTAATCATCTGTGAATTCACAAACACGGTGCCTAGAATGTAGGTGCCTGTTAAAATTAGTTGAACTGAAGAATGTTATTACTTTGGTTACTCATGTTACTATTTTTCAGAAAATTAAGATACCTTCACAAAAGCAGCAGGGCATTTTAGATTTGAACGTATCAGTGGCTTACTTCGATGAGTACTGTGTTGCCAGTCTAAGGTGGTAGGGAGCATGAAAAAACAAAGACCAAAACACTAGCAGAAATAGAAATGTATCAATCCTCCTCAAAGAAGAGTAATGGATCTGTATTTTTTTCTTTTTGTCTTTTTTGTGCATGTTTACATTATTTGTGTGGAGTTGGTACATGTACACAGCACATTTTAATTCCTCCTCTTGTCCCCTCTCAATTCCCTCCCTCCCTACTCCCTCCATCCCTTGACTCCATTTGAGAAAGATCTCCTTACTTCCCATTATCTATCTTTTATTATGCTCTTTATTTATGATTTGGGTTTCTTATATAAGAGAACCATGTGACATTTTAGTTTGTATGTCTGATTTATTTCACTTAATATTAGGTCTAAAGATGTATCCATTTTCCTACAAATGACTCAAGTTCATCCTTCTTTATGGCACTTCATTGTGTGAGATACTGCATTTTCTTTACCCATGCATCTGTTAATGGACATATAGCCTGCTTGCATCTATATTTAAATGAGCCCACATGTGTTTGCCATCAGTTTTAAATTTGAACAAATTGTTGAAAATGTTAATGATAATTTTAATGTTGCCCACCCTAAAATCAATGTTTTATGACTATAATTATTTCATCATTTCATTTTATGAAGCTAAAAATGATAGGAAACATTTGTGTTATGCTAATGAGCATCAGTGAAACCCAAAAGTATTTTTCTCCGATTTCTCTTACTTTATGTAAAATTAAATGGTCTTATGTCATTAGTAAGATATAACAAATACTTATCGTCATTCTAACGGATTAATTTTATAAACAAAATTGAAAATCAAATGAATACAATTGTCTCTAAGTAACCAACAGGGTCCAGTTTGACTGTCCCACAGATAGCAACACTCAAGGACGCACAAGTCCCTTAGATAAAATTGATATATTTGCATATAACCTGCACACATCTACCTATCCACTTTAAATCATCCACTTGTATAGTAATCAGTACAATGCAAAGCCTACATAAATAGTCGTTTACTGTATTATTTAGTGAATAATGAGAAGGAAAAAGCCTGCACATATTCAGCACAGAAACAATTTTTAAAAATATTCGTGACCTACAATTGGTCAAATCCCCAGATATGGCCTGGAGAAATGGAAGACTAATTGTATATTGCTGTTTATATCACAGATTTACTTCATTATATGAAACAGTAAATATTCATTAAATAGCTACTGTGCACTAGATATGGAAATAGAAAAATTGGTAAATCATAATTCCTACCCTCAAAGAAATCTGTCTCGGCAGAAAGACAAAGAGTGTGAAACAATATAATTTCCTAAGTACTAAATCAGAGGTAGGCATGACATGGTAGGATAGAGAAGGGTGGATGCATACATATGAGGGGAACACAATCCAAACTGGAATAGGGTTAGAATTGACCAGAAACTTTCTTGCATACTGCTGAGCTGAATATACTAAGATTCGTTTATTTTAATTCTTCAAATTTGAAAAGGTCTTGAATGAATGAGGTTATATTTTCGTGTAAGTAGGCACATTTTAGGTGATCCAAATTTGACTTTTAGTGATTCAGGTCTTATTCAAAGAGAATGTTTCTAAAATCAACGTGTAATGTTGAAATGGATAATTGATGCTCAATTTAGACTGATAAACTCATTCATACCCACTGGGTAAGGTGAAAACACCCCCAAATCAAGTTTGCTAGTCTTTTGTACTGCAAAAGTTTGCATCAGTGTTCTGCTTGTGAAATCAAGGAGAGAAGTTGAAGGTTATGTTATAGAAGCGCCTCCCAGAGAAAGCATACACTAAAAATGCAGATCAATAAACCAAAAATTGTCACAGAAGTTTACATTACTTGATGTATATCTGATAATCTTGCATGGTATATATGGAGGACTCAGAAAGACGCCTCTAATTCACCTATTGTAAGTGTTGATAGTCACAAGCATGCAATCAAAGTCTCCTCTCATTTCCCTCTTTCCATAATTGGTAAAGATGTTAGCTAAAAAGTTTTTAGTCAGAAGTGTAGCATTAATATTTATATGATACCACTGCTGATGTTACCACAAGTTATCATAAATGTGTGGTGCTGGCGCTTCCCAGGGATGGGTCCACCATGCATCACACGACAGGAATTAATGACTCACAAAAGAAATGGTTAAGGCTTCCAAATGAGTCTTTATTGAATATGTAATCTTAAAACATGGTTCTCAAATTTGATGCAAATCAGAAATACTTAGAAGCCTAAATGAAACACAAACTGCTGAACTCTCCACCTCCAGATTTTCTGATTTAATAGATCTAGAGAGAGACCTGCAGATTTGATTTTCTACTAAGTTCCCAGCTGTGGCTAATGCTGCCAGCCTGGAGACCATTTTTGAACTGAGATACATAAAAACAACGTGATTAAAGGGCATAGTTAAGAAACTTACAAACATAGTCTCCAGAGCCTATGGAGGGCCAAAGAGCTATTTATAAATTAATAAATTTGCTAAATTCATAAGAAAATTAATAAATGTTAGAGCAGTATAAAGTATTGTAATAGAGATATTCTTAAGGATCCTCAGAAAGACATAGAAAAGTCGACTACATCATAATGGGGAAGAATATTTTAAAATGTTCTTAAGAAATGGTAATGCCTAGGTTGTGTCTTAAAAGAATTACTATGAGGGAAAGGAAACTATGTGCAAAGAGTCAGGGAGATTTGGGCGTGGACTCACTCCCTTCTCCTTATTCTATCTGTCATCAAGTATCTTAGCCTTCTTTGCCCTCAGTAAAATGGGTCTAATAATAATATCTTGATCACACAGTCTAGTTGCGATGACAGGAGAAAATACATGGACATATGCAAAGCACAATGCCAAGTTCATAACATATGCTTAGCAAATCCTGGCTATGTTTACTGATGATTACAGCTTTTGTTTTTATAAAAGTATAGAATACTGTGACTTATGAAGATGCTTTGTATGCATCCTGTGTCCTGTGACTAAAGTGAAGAAAGTGTGGAGAAGTAAAAGTTGAAAACAGAGTTACAGGAACTTTTTCATGAACAACTTCATGTGTACTAAGCTAAGAGTTTGAAATTCATAAAATTCCTTTGAAGGATTTTTAGCAGGAAAGCCGCAAGATTAGTTACATTTTAGAAGGATCATTTCTATATATTATATTTGCAATAGATGGATTCATAGGGGCTAACCCAGAATCAAGAAAATCAATTAGCTTCTGAATAACCCAACCTGAACTAAGGCAATGCCATTGATGAAGGGATACTTGTAATGCACATGGGAAGTGGAGATGGAAGATGGTCAAATGGAGCAACTGAAGACAACTTAAAAGTTTCTTTATAACATAAAGCTCAACAATAACCTTCAGAGTTTTGATCAAAAGTCCATATACATTTATTATTTATACATACTAACTGGTTCACACAAATTGTGGCAATGTTCAAGGCCATACAAAAAATGTAGAAAGCTGAGAAAAAATGAATCAAACAAATAGAAGTTATTATGAGTTCATGAACTGCATTAAAAAAACAATATTGCTTGTCTTAAAAATGAATCTTTGAAATACATCATCTTAAATTGCAAGAAATAAAATGAAGTATTTCAAGAATCACTGTCAATGCATGTTAAGTAACTGCACTTAAATGACAAAAAAACACTGCACAAAAGAAATCATTGTCACTCTGAACACATACACACATGTCCACCCTCCCAGCCAGCCTCCAGCCCCCCATTTACCCGTGGATGTCCTTGACTTATAAATGCCTGTGTTACACTAGCTTGGCCCTTCTCTATTTACATAGACCATTGAATACTGCAAAAACTCTAGAATACATTCTGTTTCAAAGATTCTTGATCTTTTTCTGGGTCATGAGTACCTTCGATAATCAGATAAAAGCCATAGAAACAGTCTCTCCCCAGGGAAAGATTGGGATATAAAATTTGCATTTGTGGGGGCTGGGGATTTAGCTCAGTGATTAGAGTGCTTGCCTTGCAAGCACAAGGGCCTGAGTTCGATCCCCGGCACCACAAAAAAAAAAAAAAAAAAATTTGCATTTGTGATAGAAAATTTCTCGGGATTCACAGCCCTTGGGATATATAAATGATCAGATTTGAAATTGCTGCTACAGAAAACAGAACATATACCCATTATCGGATCACACAGGGACACAATATACACGTTGCTTTATATATATATGTGTGTGTGTGTGTGTGTGTATATATATATATATATAGAGAGAGAGAGGAGATAGATAGATGATAGATAGCTATTATATATATATATATATATATATATATATCTGAGTTAACAAGCTATACCAAAAACCTCTAAAGCAAAGTTATGTATGGTTCTAAGAATGAATATAAGGGAAATAATTTAGAAAATAAACATTCCAATTGTAGTTTTTAATGTCAAAATGGATTACACGCATATAAATCAAGAGATCAAGGAAATACCGTTTAGTAATACCAAGGGCAAAGCTAAATAATGTGACTTGTAGATAACAAAAATTACTGTATGAATGTTTAATTATCCATTTTATAAGAGATGCTACAGATAAGAGACCTATGATTACAACCTGCAATAAAGATTAAATTCTAAAGACTTTAATCATTAAGGACTCATTTCAAATTATATCTAGAGTAGGAAGAGTATTAGAAAAGAAATTCTCATTAGAGTTGATTCTTTTAGTATAAGGTGGAATCACATTTTCTTAATATAACCAGAATAATTTCTAACCGACAACTAAACCATCCTTGAAAGAAACAAGGTAAGTGCTGAGGAAAATACTCACTGATGTATATATTTGGCTGTGTAACCCACCTCAGTTTTCTCCCCATCCCACTCCCAGAACATATTCCAGATGACCTAGAAGTTATTCTCAGCACTGCCATAAGATTTCATATAATTTTTCTAGTGTTTCATACATGCTTCTCATGTAGTCACCACTCCTTTCGAATGGTTTTCAGTGGTGTAATAAATGTGGACAGCAACGAACAGAGGCAGGTTGTATTTCTCCTTACTACCCCGTGGCTTCATTCTTTACAACGCACTTCCAAGTTTTAAGTGCATATCCAATTCTATGGAAGCTTTGGGAATTGCAAAAGGGGAATATTTAGGGGGGAAAATTAAATGTCTGGTAAATATGACTTCTGTATTTTTAGAGAAGAGCACCTAAGAAGTGAAAACTTTTTTGAAGCCTTTAGTCCCATGAACATCCCCAGTCTCTGTCCTCTAGTCCACTAGAACTCTACCCCTTCACATATAGTAGTAATTCCTATTTGTAATCTCTTTTGCAATCTGAGGAAGACTATTCATAAAACATAATAGTTGCTTGCACCACAGTATTGAATCTCCCCAAGCCTTAGAGAACTACCATGGGATCAACAAAGAAGAGCATAAAATGGCTTTGTTGATGAGGTCCAATGGGATAATCAGGATGTAGCCCTCACTTGGAGCCCAGGGCCACTTGACATCTGTTCATTAGTGTTGGCCCAAGATACATCATCTTGTCCTTCCTGTTATAAATCAGAAAACTTGTGGACTAATCACTGCATTCAACACAACTCATACACACACATATTTATTTCCAAGGCAAAAAATAGTTAGTCCTTAAAGCCATCACAGTAGAGATTCTGAAGGAAAATGATAAACATGTATCATTGTCTCATGATTTCTATGGCTGCAGGTCCTGTATGGAATTTGTTTTATTTTATTATATAAGTTAGTATATATTAACCATATCTTTCTTTTCAAATTGTGACCTCTCTGGCTAAATGAGGACAAAAACAAGGATCAAACTTTAGGCTTTTACCTAAAAATCAATTACCTTGATTTACAAATTCTTATTCAAAATAATCTCTTCACTCACTCTCAAAGACCTGACTTAAAGCTCAAACAAAACATCCTTCTGCACTCCATCCTAAATTTACTTATGAATCTGAGGAAGTACAGAGTGAATGGTACTTCCATTACCCTAATATTTTAAAATTTTTAATTAGTCATTATGTCTAGATAAAATGTTGTTTCCCGAGATCAGCAATACAGTGAACTACATTCCCCTCAGTTTGGGCACATTATTTCAATGTTGTTGTGTTCATAGGACCATGCTGCTTTTAATGAATGTCCAAATGTTCCAAACCCTCATCTTCTTTGGGATACTTCACTGTTTCATCTCAAGTATGTCTTTTTTGGTCATGTCTAAAGAGTTGACGCCATTCTCTGTCTTCTACCTGCAATTTTGCAAACCACTCTGTGGACATAAATAACATGCTCACCAGTACTGTCCTCATGGTGCTGATGGTATTTTTAGATTTAGAAAGTTATACATATTGGGTCCTTGTAAGGGAAAAAAAAAAGAGAATTGATTTCTTAAAAATAAGTTTTAAATTAAAGGAAAACATTTAACTGACTAACAAGTTAATTGTTTGTATGGGTGAGTATGACAAGAAATAAAAGAACACAAGTTGCTTGAAAGTTATTAGAAGGTTGTATCATAACCTAAATGATAATGAAGGTAAGTGTTTCAATTTATAGAGATATTATATGTTTAGGAAAACTACTTTCCCAATCAACAAATAACTAAAAAATAAACTCACAAGCTATATAAAAGGATATTAATCAGTATATTTTCCATCAATTGTTATAAAAGTTCTAAAGTGTCATTTTTACATAAACAGATACTTCCTCAAACATGCACGTCCCAAACAATTAACTGTGCTCTTTAATTTCATAATACTATAAATTCACAATCCTCATATTTTATTGAAGGAAAATTTGAAGGGTAATCAATTTTGTGTGAATTCTGTTTAGCCTAAATTCTCTAGACACATAGACAATGACCATAAAATAACTAAAATAAAAGTTTAATCTCCAAATTAAAGTCACAGTAATTGAATCTTCATGAAAAATATTTAGCCTTATGTGCACTGATTCATTCTCAATGAATATTGGAAATATTCATTAATTCAATTTCCAGATTTTAAATACTAATTAGTAAAAATTGACTCATCATACACAAGCATAGATATTTGTTCCACAGTTAAAAAGGTAATAGTATGGCTTTTTGAATATTTTTATTTTAAAATTATAATGATTGCAATAGCATACATTAACATACATTTCTGATTCAGGAATAGTGTTCTGAAATCCTCACCAAAAGGAAGGAAAAAAAAAAGCTGAATGTGTAATTTTATCATTTTATTTCAAAGCAAAGTTCAACTCCTGTCTCTTTTAAAGCAAGTAAGTGAAACAGACATGCAGTCTCTGGTGTAGTTAGATTCTCATTTGTAGTTAGTTATGCCTTTGAACTCTACCATTGCCAGAGCAGTTACAAGAGGAAATCGCTGAATGATTTGCCAAGTGGATAACCAGCAAAATGTTTAAGGGGCCAAAGGAAAATTGAATGCTAAGGCAAAATGAGCACTTGAAAGGAATTTGTCAATTTGATCCCAGAAATACATACGTAAAAGTAAGCCATTGATTGTATGAAGCAGCTAGGAAGAGAAAAAGTGGTTTAAATTACTTCTAAGCAAGAAATTACACAATGGTAGAGAGTTAATGGACATCACTAAGCCTGAATCAATGCACTCACACTGGTTTAAAAGTATTAGCCAAAATGTTAAAGAAATGGAAAAGGTCATTCCTGGAAAGTGCAAATAGGTATCACTGACCTGAAAGGATGTGTTATGAGTGCCAACCCACATTTATCCAAATGTAAGATGAACTGTTGTATTGGGACATCAGAAAGAACTTTATTACTTTATACCAGTTGGGAAAAGGAGTCCTGTTTAATTGTCCTAAATATCATTGATGTTTCAAAGATTATCCCATATCCAAATCTTTAAATAATACTTTACACTTTTCTTACATTGTTCACAGTAATACTCATCTAACAGAAACAATACTCCCACTAATACCATTTTCATATCTCTGGAAATTCTAGACAATGCAATTTGAAACAAAGCAGAAAATAAGTGTATAAGAAAAAAAGAGATAAAAAAATCATTATATAAGAATAATGTATCAGGAGGCCTAGAAACACAAAAGCTGCTAAATTAATAGATCAGCAGAATGGCAAGAGAGAAGTAAACATACCATAGCATTTCTATGCAATAATAATAATTAGTAAAAATTTTATGAAAATAATATTAAAATTATCACCTCATGCAAGACTGAAAATCACTGGTGGTTACCAGAAACTTGGGGTGGGTGGGGATCAGGAAAAGGAGAGATGTTGAACAAAGGGTACAAAGTTTCATTTAGACAGAACGAATAAGTTTTTAGTGTCTTATTGCACAGCAACTTGACTATAGTTAATAGTAGTTCATATTCTGAAATTGCCAAGAGAGTAATTTTTAAAATTCTCACCACATAAAAAAACCGTAAGATGGCAAGGTTATGGCTATGTTAATAGCTTGATTTAATCATTCATAGTATACTTGTATATCAAAATATCACCTTGTACCATGTAAACACATACATCTACCTGTCAAAAAAATTTTTAAAGATAAAAAGGAAATTCCATGAACTCTACACGTATCAATATAACAGTGTCAATGAAATTAATCAATTCCTGAAAGAATACAAAGTAACACAACTCACACATATGAAATATATAATATATAGAGCCCAGTGATTATTCAAACTTGAATTCTTCATTAAAATAACCTCCCAAAAATCTCCTGGCCTAGGTGATTGCAGTGAAAAATACTAATAAACATTCAAAGAAGTAATGTTAATTCTACATAATCTTTTCTAGAAAATAGAAGAGGCAAAACCTACAAATTCATTTCATGATATGAACATTGACCTGAAAAACCAGAAAAAGACAGTACTAATACAGGCCATTAGTTTAGTCCTCATTAATATAGATAAAAACCCATGAGAAAAAAATAGCAAATAAAATCCTCATCTGGTGGAACTGATGGAATTTCAGGGAAGTAGCAAAGACAAGCAGCAGTAATGAGCTGAGGGCTGGAACCACACATCTCATGACCAACCCGCCTTTGCATCACAGAGGGAAGAGGGGAATGGCCACAGATCCAGCTGTGGGAGGGCTGTGAGAAAATGGTAGTGTTTATAATTTATACTTTGACTGCAAGCTTAAGCTCACATGCTGACCTACTTAAGAAATGAAGTAAAAAACTTGTCACCCCGAACCGGGATTAGGGTAAGGTAAATGAAGGGGAGTCATGCTAGTGGAGGGTTGGATGCTGTCGTTATTAAACATCTTGATAATTTAATTCACATATTTTACTGACTTAATTTTGGAATTTTTTTTTTAACATATAGCATTAGATGTGTTTTGGGTACTCCTTTGAATTGTGTGCCTGAGGTGAGTATCTTGTCTCACTTAGCAAAGAGGAGAGTATCAAAATAAAGAAAAGGATCGCAAAGAAAGCCAACAAGATTGACTTTAACACTGGAGAACGGACAAGAATGGGAATCATCTGCCATGTGTGGAATTTCTACCTCAAAGACAGACTTTGAATCAGGTTCCCCTTTCTTCATCTGGAAGACAATGTGACGACTACTGTACAATGTAGGGACACGTAATGCAGGCTATACGACCTTACTTGCATAGCCATTATTAAAGTCCTTTCTGCTGAATTAAATATTCATTAAGAATTCACACATTAAGATATTTAAGCTTTCCCAGTTAAGCTCATTTTCCAAGGTCATGAGCTTGATAAGTGGAGGGTGTGGTTATAATCCATGTCTTATCCAAATCCCACAGCCTTAATTCTTGCCCCAACACAGCCTGCCCACAGAGCAAAAGAGGACAAGAGCCAATAGAAGTTATAAAAAGTTGGAGCTAAAATATGAAAGTCTCATATTTGCTTTCTGAGAATGTCTTCCTCTTTCTTTTAGTGTATACATAGTAAGCACAAGTACCCAAATCAAGAAGAACAAAAGCTTATTGGTACTTCAGTAATTCACAGACTACATTTCTCCTTAAAGCTGGGGGATTATCCAATTACCCAAACCCACAGGGAAACATATGCAGAACATGAGCAGAATTAAGTACAAATTACTAGTGCTTGTCCTTACCCCAACCAGCGAGGGGAGAACTAAAATGATCAGTGTTGTCCCAACAGGGAGGAGGCTCCCCAGACCATCAAAGCTTCTGAGGTTTAGGGACTCACCTTTCCAAGCAAAGCAAGACAGAGAACTGGAAAAAGAATATGTGGCAGATGCATGTTGTTTCTTTCTCTAGGTATTTCGTATGTCCGGACATAACAGTATAGCTCACCAAAAGCCAAATGAGATCCCCTGAGGCTGACCAAATGAGGTCAATAACTCATCGTGGTCCCCAAAGGCATTTTTTTTCTTTCCTCTTCAGTCTATAATCTTAAGGGAGTGCTTCTGCAGAAATGTGAATAATTCTGAATAAAACTCCCAGAGAAGGTAGCTCTACAGTGCCAAAGGGAATAATATTCAAAAAGTATTTGTCAGAAATACCAGGATAACAATAGCAGTTGGTGTCAAAGCATTCTGATTCTGTAGGAAAGGAGTTTAACTCGTGTCAGAATTTAGATTAATCATAATGTTAATTACTAATGTAAAAGGCTCAGATAGCCCACAGTGGAAAAACTAGAGAACACAGCCTTTGTATTGTATCAATTTGAAACTATTATTTATACAATAATCCTATGAAGAAGTTAATCACTCATAATTCTTTGTTTTAGTGGTGAATTAGAAGAGCTTAGTAAATGTTCATTATTATAACAATAGCATCAATTTTTATACTTTAATAAAGCAAATATGCTTTTAAATTAAAAGCTAGACAGAGTTCTATGTATTTTCCCTAAATCTTGCTAAAAGATTAATATCAACTCCTGACAAGCTACTTCTCTTTTCAAGAAGATTATGTTTAAAGAAGGGTTTTCTTCTTACTCCTGGGGAAAAACTGGGAAAAGATAAGCACAAATTAAACCACAGGACACCAGGAGTAGCCCTTAATTCTCCCTTATCCCACTTTCCAGTATATCCAAAGTGGCAGGAGTGTCACTAAAATTAAATGAATACATTTTAAAGTGGTGTTCTATAAATAAAAAGCAAATTTTAGTAAATATTCAGAGCCATCAAGGCTTGATAACAATCCATACCAGGGAAAGAGGGCTACAAGGAAAGCTCTGCTGAACTTCCAGTCCGTAGTAATGACTAGTAAGGGACCCCGTGTAGGAAAGTCCTGCCCTGGGCAGCTGAGGTGTGATACCTCCAGGGGTGTCATTCCCTCCAGAGTCACTGTAGATGGCAACCTTGGAGTCAGCAGAATACACCCCGAAAAGCTCTCTGCTGTGACTCTGGACACACTAGTGTCAGAAAACTAAACTATATGTAACAAGCAGAGATTTTTGAAAACCAAGCTAGTTCTATTTTAGAAACAGGTTGAGCCACATAAATCTAAGCCCAGCAGGCAGAACAAAAAGCAGTCTCACTTGTTTTGAATCAGTGTAGGAACAGAGAGCTTCTTCGAGAAATAACAATGTTTACCTTCACGTTGGGCTTTCAGTCAGTTTTGATGGTTTGGGTCTGTCCACTATGCCCTCTACTGACCTTTCATCTTGTCTGCAACTCCCCCTGTGCCACGACCACCCCATCACCAACTACCATGCTCACCCTAAGCTCACAACTTCTCAGTCAGTTTGTGAACTCAGCCAATACAAATCCTTCCTCTGAACAGCCTAAAGCAAAGCAAGAGAATAGGGAGTGGGGGTGAGGAGGGATTAAATACTCGATGCATTTTTCAAAGATGGTCAAAATAAAAGGTAAAAATGGCCTTTTACATTTGTTGTTCAGTAGATGACAATTTTCTTGTGGTTTGTTTTTAAATACTCACATGGTGGGAGGGGGTAAGAAATTACCAATGCATTTCTCATCCAAGAGTACAGACAAGCAGGAAATAATATTACACACTAAGCAAGCTTCAAAAGTAAAGTAAATTCCAGGAGAATTCTTGTAACTGACACTACGTACGGGTATGTTTGAAATCCCAAAGCAAGGGCATTATAAGGAGGATGAAAGTTCAAAGTAAAATTATAAAAGCATTTAGGTACAACTCACCAGAAATTCCTGCAGCCTCATCCATTTTCTACTGTCTCTCATCAGTGACACTTACCTTTTCAACCCTCAAGCCCACATCTGCCTTAAAAATTTCCCAACCAATCTTTGATACTGAATTGCATGTCTGCTTATTGTGGAATGACTTTCAGGACCTATTGTGTGACCATTCATCACCAGAAGCCTTGGTCCACAGCACAGCCCCCACTCGGCCAGGTCTCCTCTCAGCAGACCTGGCAAGCCCTCAGCTTCTGAATACTGAATATTGTTGTCATGTTGGGTTTTTTCCAAATAATGACACCTTATTTGTGACAGAATTGCTGTTCACAACTGAAGAGGAGGTTTTTTTCTCTCTAGACTACACTCAAGACAAATTCTTCGCCCTCCACGGATGCCAACATAATAATGACGAGAAGGGGCATTTCCTTGTTTCCTGGGACTTCCTGAAGAGGTAAGAGTAGCTGAAACTCTGTGAGGATTTGAAAAGTATTAAAATGTATTTCTCTTTTTTGCACTCAGTTCAAATGGCCTGAAAGAAATAGGACATTTATTTCCATGACTACTTCAGGTAAAGCCTCAAATCCTCTGGTTTCTCTAAAGTTTTTTCTTTTGTGTGAGAAATTGTACTGTCTTTCATCAATAAACCCATAAGGGCTTGAGCGCTCTGTGGTCCTTGTAAGCAATCTCAAAATGATTTAATGTTATTTTCTGGGTTTTGTTCTTCACCTCAACAGCAATTCAGAATGGATTATAATGAATCCATTTTTGTCTCTGGGTTTCCAATTGCTCCACAAAATATGCTTTTAAAAGAAATCAAAATTATTTCAATGTGACAAAATTGTTCTATGCTTGTGTATAGGACTGCAAGAAACGTCAAGGGTCCATAACAGTCAATTTCCTGAACACCAGGATAACAATAGCACTTGGTGTCAAAGTGAAGCCACAGTAAAAACATTCCAGAGAAATAACTGTTTCATCTTATAAAAACCCACAAAAGTGGAGATTCTATAATCTCCTCTGGTAACTCCAAATGTGGATAATCTTTAGTGTTAGCAAATGCATTCCGATCCATAGAGTCACATTCTGATCCATAGAGTCACATTCTGATCCATAGAGTCACATTCTAATTAAGTCTGTTATATTTGTTCTACAATGAACAGTTATGTCAGGTGGATATTCATCTTAATTCAATTTTGTAATCATTTCTTGACAACTCACATGTTCAAAGACTTTAATAAGCACCAAGATGCAAAATAAAAAGACATAAATCCAACCTTCAAGAAATTCTTAGTCTAGAAAGTAAAATAAACATGTAGATATTATCATAATGTCTGCTACAACAGACACTGGGTAATACTCAGAATATATAACTGTTATAGCATGGGAAACAATCTAGCATAAATAGAGCCCTATGATAGAAACAGGAGAATGTTCTGGAATACTGTCTGTTAAGATCAAATTATATCATTATAGAGAGATTTCAAGAGTGTCAGGAAGAGCAATGATGACCTGCAAACAGAGCATGCAACTCTCAATTTCTTTGCAACTGGTTTAAAAATAGTTTGGTCTTTTGCAACTAATTTGATCATTCTGGTACACAAACACTAAACCATAGCTTCATATAGAAACAATAATTCTTAGAAGATACCATCCTTAAGGACCACCAGCCTATCCTACTGGTTATCGATACAGATTTTCTGTGATAGTATCATCAGATAGGTTTCCAATATTCCTGGGTTCTTCCCCTCCTCGAACAAAGAATTGAATGAGGGCAGCAAAAAGTAATTTCGAGGTTTTATTTAAAATTATAAACAAGAAGAAACTGGCTCTGCAGAGCAAATTTGGGCCGGGCAGAGAAAAGAAGGCAAGGAAAGTTGAGCATAACAATAGAAATAGGAAAATGTGTGCCGCGCCTTAAAGGAGCAGAAGGGGCTACCAGGAAAAGGCATGACAGCTATGGCACTGGGCGTGCAGATCCCGCCTCCCCTGCACCACCAAGGGAGGTGCTGCCAGCAGCACCTGTCTGGAAAGAGCATGGTGGGGGGAGGGGTCCTTCGCTGCACTTGCGTGAAAGAAGTGCTAAACATACTTTCCCTGTGAGTGCCAGAGAAAGGAAGAGACCTTCCTTCTGGTGGTGCTTGTATTTATAGAATGGGGTTCCCGTGGAAATTCCAAGGACCCCCCACTGTCCAAGTGGGAGGGGTGGCGCTTGAAATTGGTTCCTCAGGCTGAGGTCAAGTCCAAGCCACTTCTCTAGGTCACGCCCCCTTGCCAGTCAACCTTAGCCACGCCCTACCCCTACTGCAATAGTCCTTAATGCTGTTCACCTGATATTCTGGTGTTACTTCTTCCAAGCACATGATAAGATTGTATTTTCTCCTTTTGTGACTTACTTTAGCCAATGAAGTAAGAAAATAATGTGAAAGGCTTAGTAGAAGGCTTTAAGAGTCAGGGTTGGCAAAAGTACCATTCCTCTCCCTAACAGGCCCCCTCAATTAATTTGTAGCATGAATGGGCCTGTATCTTTGTTGTTTTAAACTACTGAGATCCAGGGTGGTTTGTTGCATAATTAATGTATCTTGGTTGATGCAACTACTAAATTTAATGTTATAGAGTAAGTCAAAATTAGCCAGAAAAAAAAAATAGAGCTATGAGCACTCTAAGCAAAGGGATAATAAGAAGAAAGGTATAGAATCGAGAATATGTCTCCATCAGTATGACAGGAGGATGGAATGATGACGAGAAATGAATGCTGAGGTAGACAGAAGTTTGTCATAAATCGCTGTATGGGACGTCGAGGAATATGGCCTTTATTTTACAGTCAGGATCCAGTGTGTGTGTGCCACTTCACCCAAAGTGGCCTGATAGACCAGTGGTGCAGCAGGAGCACGTCAGTTTGACAAAAAGTACACTCTGTTTGGAGGTAGTCTAATTTCTCAATAAGTGGGCTCAGGAAAATGCCCAAGGGAGGGAGACAGTGAGCCTTGAAAATTTCGAAGAAATAGTCTTTGTCGTACGGCTTGCAGACAAAATAGTCGTTTGGACATAGACAATCTCTGATCTAACAAACCTAATATTTGCTCCCTCTCCTTGTGTATCCCACCTGTGCATGGACAAACAACCGTGGGCACCCCCTCCGCAGAGGAGGACTCAGTTTGGGGACTTACAAATCCATAGACTGCTGCTGCCGGAGACCGTGTGCCAATCAGCCCGGAACCGCAGATGAGCCCACTCAGACTCCGTAGCCGTGGGGCTGTGGAGCAGGCTTGAAGCTGAAGCACGAGTGAATCAGGCCGC